>JALHBL010000646.1:0-92332 GCA_023638675.1 Camponotus pennsylvanicus
ACTGCTGCGGCAGGTCGAACCCAAGTCTGACTCGGTGGAAAAATAATTATCTTGAGGGATTTATCCCAATGATAGAGGTTATTTCTCAAACCTAGAGCCGGTGAGGCAATAAAAAAATAAGCGGCCTCCTGTCAATCGACGTTTGAGTAAAGCAAGAATACAATTTTCGATTAATAGGCAATTATCTTGAGGGATTTATCCCGATGATAGAAGTTGACCCTTTGATCTTGGATTGAGTTCAGCTTTGATTTCAAAATATGAGATACATCCCAGGACTTAACAACAATACACTGGCTTAGCTTTTGATAATTTTAATTATTAATTAAATACATTTCATTTATTATGACCTTATATTACGAGGTTAATACTAAGCCAGCCGTATGATAGGTGGATACTTTGTCAGCGTATCCACTCCTAATTTTTCCTCGAATCCCCTTTCGATTTTCAGATCTGAAATTAAATAAGAAATCATTTGAAACCGAGATAACATACTAATATTTTAAATTCCCAATTTACCATCAGTTGGTAATTTTCCAATAATCTTCAACTAAAGCTTACCATCAGTCGATAACATACCGACAGTAGATAACTTACCATCGGTCGGTAAAACAGAAAGTGCCTCTAACCATCGGTCGGTAAAATAGAAAACCACTTTACCATCGGTCGGTAAAACAGAACATACTGACAGTAGATAACTTACCATCGGTCGGTAAAACAGAAATCAACATCTTACCATCGGTCGGTACAACAGAAATCCACCTTACCATCGGTCGGTAAAACAGAAATCCACCTTACCATCGGTCGGTAAAACAGAAATCCACCTTACCATCGGTCGGTAAAACAGAAATCCACCTTACCGACGGTCGGTAATTTTCGGGAATCAACGTTACCAACAATAAAAATTTTAAATACTAACCTTTCTATTTCTGTCGGTCTATACTGTCAACTTTGGGAACATCTATGCTTGGGATAACGATTACGATTGAATATTTTTACGGAATTATTTCTTTTCTTTCTTTTTTTTATAACAGGTGTTGGGTATTATTAAGTTCTACTCTGCAATCGTAAGTAACTTTAAATCACCCCAGACTCGAATATTAAATGGACAGACTTATAACTAATAAATTAAACAATAGATGGTTCGAGTAAGACAAGGTAATTGTAATAACCGTCGAAATACTCTACGCCGTACAAGAAGAGAAAGGCAACCGCGACGTACATTCTTCCCTATCATAAATCTGGAAAATGAAACCATCGCACCCATTCCGGAGGTCATCAACCTAGAACCTCATTCACCTATCCCCATCATCACCATCGAGGAGGAAAGCCATAATATTATCCCAGTCCCATGTAATCAATATTCTACCCCCGACTTAGTGGAGGGAACTATCGAGGACTGGAGCCAAAATTCAACCATCTCAATACATTCCAACCAGGCACCTGTTCCTGGGCCTTCCGTGGATTGGAACCAGAATCTGGAGACTGCTTCCATCCCAGAGATATTCCATCACCCCGACATAGCCCCCATATACAACTACCGTCCTGAAGAAGACGGCCTGACTAGCCCTCCTAGCTATTCCCCCGTGGTATACGAGGATCTAAACCCCTTTGAGCCCTTGGACATTTCCATAGCTACCCCTGAGAGACCCTTCTCAACCATTAGAATCGAATACTCTCACTTCCTACCCGCATCGTATGGTTACCCAAGGGAAGAGTAAAAAAGGATATTCAAATTGTATCTCGTTAAAGAAAAATATATTTAGAAACAAAACCAAAATATGAATGTTTATTTATTCTCCACCAAGAATCCTCTCTGCCAAGCACAATAGACCTTCAATCTCTCGGCGTCCCAGGGTATAGCCGGCCAAGCAGGTTGCCCTAAAACAAATTGAGAGATTAATTGCGTCCAACTGGGAAAGTAAGACTTCCAGGCCAGTCCTGAGGAACTGGGGACGTAACACCAGTCAACAACCTTGACATTTTCACATACATGAACTCTAAGTTCGTGTATATAGAAAAACACGTCAAACGGCAAATGACGTCCCTTTATAACAACGTCATCCTACAAAAATGCGAACTCGAAAGACAAGTAATAACTAATGCCTTGTCCTTCGCCACTCTTCAACCAGATGAATTCGCATACCGATTAATGAAAGGACCAGGATACATGGCCGTTACAACGGGGGAAGCAGTACAGATAATTAAATGTATCTCTGTCGAAGTAATAGTAAGGAAAACAGAAGAATGTTATGCTGAACTTCCTGTCACAGTGCGCAATCATTCCTTCTTCCTAACACCAAAATCAAGAATCATCACCAAAATTGGTAATGAAAAAGAATGCAGCATAGAACTTCCTACCCTGTACAGAATCGAGGATACATGGGTCCAACTAACTCCTAATATCCAAGTTAGGCAGCTACCGCCTCAGCAACTAAAACCTATGGCTGCTCTAACCTAGAAATACCTCACGCCAGGATCCCTAGCTACCAGCGGTATTTACTCCGAAACAGACATAGAAAAGCTAAGAAGTCACATTATGTTCCCTGCTGAAAAACCAGCATTACTCAATGCCATTGCTAGAGGACTAACTGGTCATTCCATGAACGCCAAAGGAATCTCAGTATATAATCTGTTGGACGAGAATTCTTTAAATAGAATTGTCGAAAGCACAGCCTCAAGAATCTGGAAAGGATTCATAAATTTTGGCTCAGCCACTGCAGGACTAGTCGGAATCTTCATGATAATTCGATTAATCAAACTAGTTATTGACACAGCCATCCACGGATATGCTCTTCACACTGTATATGGTTGCAGTCTTCATTTACTTGGAGCCTTATGGAGCTCCCTCGCGAATCTATTACTTCACCTGGCACGAGAATCTACTCGGAGATCCGGAGACGATAACCGAAATAATCAATCACCTGTCGGAGGGACGACCATCCAAGACCCCTGCCCCGATCCTACGGCGCCTACGGAAATAATCACTCAGCCGCCACCTCCAATTAGACCTCCAAGGACAACGATACCTTGCAACGAAGGAAACACCAAAAACGTAAATATGCCTACCTCATATACCAACTTACAAGATCGCCTAACCACCCTAAACGAAAACATTTAATCTCCCTAGATCAAAATCCTCCGAAAACAATCGGATTTTGTTCTTATTAGGGGGGGAGGTGTTACGTCCCGCAACAAAAAGTTTCAAAATCCCACTCATAATAATATAACTTCTATCAATTCTTTTATCTTATATAATATTCGCGTAAATAATCACTATAAAAAGCGTTATAATATATATATATATATATATTCAATACGAGAATTATACATATACGAGAGTTTAACATTAAACCGTTTTCATGTAGCCAAAATACTAGTAATTACCGGTACTAACCGAGACGTATAAGGAACCTACCCTACATAACCTCTATATGTAACTATATAATCGCTATAAATTCATTACACGTTATATGTAATCACTATAAATATATATATATATATATATTCACTTAATATTCATACTATTTAGTTATCCTATATAACTAAAATATCAACGAGATCATTAGTATCAACCGAATAGCTGACCTTATATATATATATATATATATATATATATATTACTCAGACAAATTAGTTAATTTTTCGGATTAGTCATTCACATATAAAACTGGAAATCAATGATCAAAAATACCCAGTCATTACATACACGTGTCACAAAATCTCAAGTATCAACAATAAATTACTAATGTAGCATCTAGCCAGATGTAATGGCCAGATGTTACGATATATAGGCAATATTAACCAGGCAAAGCGATAATTATATAAGGAATTATTATTAATCAGCCATATTCAGGATGGAAATAAATCTAATACTTTATTTCCAAAGAAAAATCAATAAACCATTCTGAATAACGCACCCTTGTTAAAGGCATTTGCGACAAATTAAATACAAATCATTATATGAACTTTATCACAAAATCCTACTATTCTACCCAACCGAAAATACTTAATTAATAATTAGTTGGAATAATAAATACAATGTTTTGAAAATTAGACGTATAACCTTGTTAAATTTTCCAAGGTTAACGTCAAAGCCACAATGTGCAACCGCAAAATACGCTATGCAAATATACGTATTCATCACTATAGGGATCCATGAGACTTCCATAGCGACGAAATATGGGAAGGCCATCTAATAAACATCATTCTCCATCTGAAAATTATAAGGCAATATTAGAAACAATTCATTAAGTCTTTTCTTCTTTTGCCTGATCACACTTTATAAACTATATATATAGTCACGTTAAAATCATTCATAAAATATTACAAATAATACAAAAATATGTTATAAAACCTATGCTATTATATATATACTCTATATATGATGACCCCCCAATTAATCAATATATTATAAAGTAAATATAGAATGGACAAAAACGATACTACATAGTATCGACAATAACCCAAAAATAATAATATATATATATATATATTTCAAAATAGGATAAATATATTTGTTATATTAAACATTATTATAATTAACCCCCAGTAAAAGGAAACATAAGTTTAAATGCGTGACAAATATGGACAAATTCAAATAATTCACAGTGTCAGAGCAATAATATAACAAAAAGAGACATCTTTATATATGCTCACGACAAGGGCTTGTAGGAAAAACCAGCGCGAATTGAAAATCTACCCAATGATACTCACCTAAAATCCGTTAATAAATAATCTCATAAGCCCATGCCGATCCTTTCAATTAAATAATGTAACCAAGTCACCATAAGAAGGATGCAGCAATTATAAATATTGAAATCTGAAAATTTATATGATTAATTGATACTTAGATAAATAAGGATATAATTCACAATAAAAAAAAAACGATAATAAATGTTCTCAAAGAAATCATAAGAAACTATCAATAATAAAAAAGAAATTATCACATCAATGTTTTACATATGTATAAAATTTTAATTATCATTGAACAACATATATATATCTACTTTGATTATTTAACAATTAAAATACAAAAACAGTTAGTTAGTAACAAGTAAATAATAATCCTTTACAAACAACAAGCCTCTTCTAAAAATTAACGATTTAAATATTTCTTAACGAATAAATTAATCAATCATATACGAAAAATTTATATAAAATATTATTATCTAACTGCTCAAGAAATAGATTTAAAATTTTATCGTCAAGGGAAAACCTTCCACAAAATTGCCTTGAATAATGTAACTGTGGTCGTGACGACGTTCAGTATGAAGCCGTATGCAAATATTGCCGTAAAGCTCTATTACTTTATATATACAGCATAATAAATATAATATGTACAAGAATATACAGATACATACATATATATATGCATACATATGTGCTCAGTTTAATTATTTAACCATTTAATAAAAGGAAACATTCATTAATAAAGTATTGAGACACAATATAACGAGGTAATAAGATACATATACACATATAAATACGTGTCTTTACGGAAGAAAATACCCTGTCGTGAAACAAACCCCTACGTATATATATATATATATACAAAAAAATAAAATTAATAAATTATCCTTCTAAACGTTATACCAAATCTTCATTAATATCGTTGGCCAAATATGAATATACAAAATTTTAATTATTATGGATAATATATATATCTATATATATATATATATATATATATACGACTACTTAATTACAAAATGTAAAAACTGATGGCAACTTTTTGAAATCCAATTGTTTCGATCCTCGTTCAGCTCCCATGGACCCATGCGTGCAAGTATATGCATGTTCTTTGTTGGAAAACGGTTTTCCTTGAAGCCTCAATATCTGAAAAAGATATATAATAAATAAGTAAAAGAAATTCATTCTAAAAAATTATTGAATACTTAACAACATGCACAAATATACATAATTATAAATAAATAAGTAATGAATGAGATATATAAAATCAATTAAAGTTCGGCACTCATGAATAATAATTATCATCCAAAGCAATATGTTAATTCCGCCTTATAATTTTGATTACTGACAGTAATAATAATAATAAAATAATCATGATTGAACATTATGGAAAATTTCATTACATAATAGCACTGTCGAATGCTTATAAAAGTCTCTTTTCATATACGTATATTCCATGCAATAATTCAAATAAAATTCCATTACATAATAAATTATACAAAATCTAATTTTATCCACTGATCATTACCAAATAATATATATTTTTCGATCTGACAATTTAGTTGTGAAATTTTATACAATTAAAATGCAATAAAAGAGCGATAATAACCAAACAAAAACCATTTCCATTATGTGAAAAGCTCAACACTATTTAAAACATGACCAGAAGTTGTCAAATTCAATACATTTGAATAATATAAAAAAAATTCCAAAACTTATCCGTAATTGGTGGAGCATGAAGCTATACACCATGGCCAGCTGATCACATGTGAGTATTTTGATCCGCTCCGACAATAGTCTAATAAACGTTCTATATTGTCGATTAAAATACAGCTAGGCCATACATGGTACGCATCCTTGAGTATCCTCCATACGGAATGATGTTTTACAAATATCTGAAAAATATAATAATTATATAAGACAAAAATATAAGAAAGAAAACATTTATAATATCATTAAATAAATATTCTTAAAATACTTACCCAAATTCTAATAATGAATTGAATACCTTCCCTCCATAGGCAGCCTGTCGTAAACAATCAGTAAATTCCAAGTCTTGAAAGCTGAAAAATAAAATAACAAATAATATCCGATCAAATAGAAATTTAATCTAACATAAAAAAAAATATATATAAAATATCTTATAGAACTCAATCCAAAACCATTATTATAAAATCTTAAACAAAAAATCATTATAAAAAAAAAACAGTTTAATACCTTAAGTACATAAATAATGAAATCGAACAGCGAAAGAAATATATTAAGTCCATATGATAAATTTTGGAAACAAATATAATAAATTATTAATAAGTACAAATAATTAAGTTTCCTACTTTATAAAACTAGTAATACAAAATAAAAATCATAACACTTTACTACATGTGGAATAATAAGTCACCCGGTACACATAGCCTCATTGTCCACTGGGTGTCTCGACATTCCCATCGCCTAACGAACCTGCTATACAGAAAAATAAAATATATTTATTAGTGAAATGTCCTCAGAAATACACTTCAATAATAATCTACACGCGAATCCACATTTAAAAATACAATACCCAATTATAAATATAAAATATATATATATACATTTAAATATACCTACCGAATGCATTTCAAACGTAGCAGCCTTATTAAATACTTGAAGAGAGCTCGTTTCGTACACATATTATCCATGAAGAATCCATGGGCTTGTGCTTTTCCAAATATGTGTATATACATACACTTACATAAAACCTACATAAAAGAAAACCACATTTTAATGAATCAATTAACAATAAATAATAACACCAACAATAGCTATTAAACCCCCTCGAACATACAACAGAACATAACCAAACGATTAAACAAATCAAGATATATATACATGAGATCTCAATAAGTGGTACGCGAAAGTGAGAGAGACCGCGCTATCGACTGGCCCGCGCGAGCAAGAGAGACAGCACTATACATAATTCAGTATGAAAGAATTAATGAGAATTAAATCGCGAGACAAACTCTAACAGACTTGTCACTCTTGTTGTTAACATAAAACATGCAATTATTAATAAAAAAAAATAATAATAATAATATAAAAAAAAATAAATAAATAAAATTTTTTTTTTTTTTTTTAATAAAGGTACATATACAAACATTATACAAATATATGTACATATATACCTTCTAAATATATTATGACTTTTAATTAATAAACTTACCAAATAAACACCTGCGAATAATCCACACAGCCTCCTCAAATATTCCTTCAACACTGCATATCATCCTATGGTTCAAGCCTGCCTGTCATCCGCAAATAATCCATTGGGCCGCATCCTTTTAAATATTTACATAAGGTTACCTAAATAAATAAAGAAAACACCAATTAATAAATGACATACCTAATTTTATACGCACGACCTGTCACATTGAATTAAACGCACAGACTAAGTCCAGCGTGCCGCACTATCTCCCCTATTGCCGCGTTATCTCCCCTAATGCTTTCAACCTCCGCGCCCGAGTCTTAAGACAAAGGGGACTCGAGGAAAAAGGCATGCATGAATATTACGAAGAGCGCCTTCTTATTGCGAGCGTAATAAATTATTATAAACTATATAAAAAAATATATATATATATAACAAACATCCATATTATTGACTAGGAAAATTTGACAGTAATGCATTTACATACTTATATATATATATATTTGACTATTAAATAAATACTAAATAAATTCAGTAACGAAATTTAAAATTTAACAACTACATTTGGTGAACTTCATAACACAAAGACTATGGACATTCTATATATATATATATATATATATATATATATATATATATATATTCTGCGTAATAAATTAACAATAAGAATATACGAATAAATTATAATAAGAAGAACATCGATAGCAAAATTAATTAATAATAAACAAGCGAGCCTACAGTATAAAATTTAATAACGCCAATAAGCATACGATTTTATACGCACAATGTATTATGTATTCTTATAAGCACTCAAAGCTAAATGTGACGCGCTATTTTCTTTATCGTTTCCGAGAAGCGCCCGATGCCTAATGCATTCCAATCTGTAGACTAAATAATGTTCCGCTCAGATATCATAAAGAGAACCTTTTATTATAAACATAATTACTATAAGATCATAAATTGTTAAAAGGATATATACATATGCCACATAAGCATGAATATTTAGGAAGCTAATAATAATAATAATTTATTGCCTCTTTAAAAGAAAAATGACCAATACTTCTCTAACAAATTACATCAATGAAAATTTTAAAAATTCAAGTCAAGTAACATCTACGCTCTTATATATTTATATATCCTACACGAACAAAAATTGTTATTGCATAGAGCATCATAAGAATAAATTTACTTATTAACAAACGGGCGACCGAGCCTCAACCAGCGATAAATCAGAGGGACCGCCGATGGTCCAACACGGCAGCCACGACTTTCTTCCCTGGAAAAATAAATTATCAATATAAAATAATTATGCTATTTTTTATAATTAAAATTTTAATTAAAACATACATACATACATATATATATATATATATATATATGTGTGTACATACTATAACAAATATTTTATAATATAAAACAATTGTAATTATGATAGTTACAACATCAGAATCTATTAAATCATAATATTAACTAAGTCATATAATCATATAATGAATAAAAAGCCACTTTTGAACGCGACATACTAGAGGTTCCGTTCAAATTTTATTTAATAAAGCTCAAAATTTTATATTAAAAATACATATATGCAGATAAAAAAATTCTGATGATTAAAAAACTATCATAAAAATTTTATCCTTGTAAAATAAATTAATAAGCTCGGCAAGCGTTCCCACTACTTTCACGCAACAGCGCTCCCACTACGCCACAACCCACTTGATGAAAAAGGACAGCTATAGCGATGAATAGTGGCCTGACCGCCCACGCCTAGGAGCGCGCGCATCTCCCTACCACAACGAATGCCCAAACGGAGTGGGGACCAGAGGGTACCTTAGGGAGCGCAGCTCAGTCCTCCGCGCATTTGACCA
Organism: Camponotus pennsylvanicus; assembly: GCA_023638675.1. Classification (NCBI taxonomy): domain Eukaryota; kingdom Metazoa; phylum Arthropoda; class Insecta; order Hymenoptera; family Formicidae; genus Camponotus; species Camponotus pennsylvanicus. The sequence goes on from JALHBL010000646.1 coordinate 9,733, forward strand.
GGAGCTCTCTGAAGAACCAGAACTACAGCAATCACGAGAATCTAAAAGACGAATAAGGACTTAGTCTCTGAGTATTTTTCGAGCCAAAAACTTAGTCCCGAGAGCTGTCGAATACAAGTATATTTTAAACAATAAAGTGTCTTACTTGAACCACCATCAAGGTCTTCTGCCAATTTCTTTACTCCTTCGACTATCCCTCAAAGGCATCGCTGAGGCTGATTGTCTCCCACGGAGATTCAACACACGCTCTCATTGCAGTACTCCTGGGTAAGTACTCACTTTAATTATTTGACATCTTCATCTTCATCTTCACCTCTCGCGATCTGTAACTAGTAATCAAACATTATTACTATTTTATCATACTTATTGAAGTTACATTACGACTGCTCACCTTCATACTATTCCAACGTCTTCTCTCCCTGATAACGCAAGTACTCTAATTATATTTGAACAATTAAAACGCTCAGTCTGTCTTTGGTTCAATCCACAAGAGTGAATTGTCGCCTTCGACTCGTCAATCGATGTGCATTGGGTAACCGACCTTACCCCTCTGCCGTTTTCGTGAAGAAATTTCTCTAGGGAAATTTCTTTACGGACTCTGTGCCGCTGTGACGTGACGTCTTGCACATCGACACTTGTCGTAGAGCACGGGACGCGCTCTTTAAGGACCGACTGACATATAGTACGACTACTCTGGTTTAGTATAATATACTGGAAGAATTATTTTGCAATAAGAAACTAAACCAGCAGGCACGGTATATCTCTTATATGCAACATCCTTATACCCCGTCACTTTATCACTGCATGATACGTGATTGATTAATAACTCTCTTATAATAATTGAATTAAGTCACTATTACAGAATCTATCCTGTCTCTTTCTCTAAACGCGTTACAAACCTCCGTATTTACGCGCCACATTCGTTTTGACAGGTGTCCTACTTCTCGAAATACCCAATCGTAAGTAAAATTACCCTTGAGTTCGTTTTTCTTTCAAAAATGATATTCAAAAATAAATTTTTTAAAATAAACTGAATATTTTTCGGTAGATGGTAAACGTATTACATATCGACCCAGTTCTCCGTCGCGAGATCCCCTTCCATCGGGCGGGTATAAGGCGCCGCGAGTATTTCCGGCAGCGTTTATTGAGAGACCGACGTACTGTCCCTTACCAGTTATACGTAGATCGGGACGAAATTCCAGACGAAATAATACGAGCTGTAAATAATCGAGAAAATATTCCACAACATCTTTCCTTCGCCCCCTTGCCCCCTGAGGTTAACCCTGAAAACAACCGCGAATACAACCACCAAGCGATACCGGCCGGCGAGGAATCCGAGGAGGGATCAGAGTCGATAGGCGTAAGCTCCGGCAGGCTGAGTGACGACTCCACGGTAACTTATGACCTGGACGGCCATACGACCGGAATTCCGCCAGGACTACTCCGTGCCTGGGAGGCCAACGCCGAAATAAGACGGGACAAGCAGGTCCAAACGTCTCCCCTCCGCCTCGATAGTCCGGGCTCCTTCTCGGGCTATTCACCTCCAAATTATTCCCCGATCAGACCTGGAGAATTCGAATTTGACCCCGTAGATATCTCTCCAGCGGAAGAAGATTTGATGGACCAAACAGTTAACCGCATTTTGGACTATCTGAACAGTGAAGAGTTCTTAGATACTGTCGACGACATATATCGAACCTGATCCAACCATAAATTGTCACCCGAAAATATAATAAAAAGGAAAATTTTATAGAGGAATATAATAATAAGGATTCAATTCGTATTTATTTGTCAACCTGAACACCTCAGTATAAGCTTCCTACAGATCCTAATCTCTCGGCGTCCCAGGGTGTAGCCGGCGTGGCAGGTTGTCCTGAAAAACAAAATAGAGAGATATAATATTGTTCGTCCCTGCACGGTGCGCCCTGCAGAATCATCAAGTAAATGATAGAGTAAAGGACGTAACAACGAATGATCATGAAGACTCCAACAAGTCCTGCGGTGGCTGATCCAAAGTTTATGAATCCTTTCCAGATCCGTGAGGCTGTGCTCTCGACAATTTTATTTAGAGGTTTTTCATTCAGCAGGTTATATACCGAGATTCCTTCAGTGTTCATGGAATGGCCAGTTAATCCTCTAGCAACGGCATTGAGTAAAGCTGGTTTTTCGGCTGGGAACATAATATGATTTCTTAGCTTTTCTATGTCCGTTTCGGAGTAGATTCCACTGGTAGCCAAGGATCCTGGTGTAAGGTATCTCCAGGTTAGAGCAGCCATAGGTTTTAGCTGTTGAGGCGGTAGCTGTCTAACTTGGATACTATGAGTGATTTGAACCCATGTATCTTCGATTCGATACAAGGTAGGAAGTTCTATACTGCATTCTCTTTCGTTACCAATTTTGGTGATGATTCTTGACTTGGGTGTAAGAAAGAGAGAATGATTGCGCACCGTGACAGGAAGTTCAGTATAACATTCTTCCGTTTTCCTTACCATTACTTCAACAGGGATACATTTGACTATTTGCACAGCTTCTCCTGTGGTAACAGCCATATATCCTGGTCCTTTCATTAGTCGATAGGCAAATTCATCTGGTTGGAGTGTAGCGAAAGACAAGGCATTGGTAATTACCTGTCTTTCCAATTCACATTTTTGCAGAATGACGTTATTGTAAAGAGACGTCACTTGCTGCTTGACATGCTTTTTTATATACACGAACTTGGAGTTCATGTATGTAAAGATGTCAAGATTGTTGACTGGGATGATTCCTCGATTAGCGAAGGTATTTCCTGGTTTTGCTTCTAGGATAAATAATTTCGGATGCTCAGTGCGTAAGAGAGTATATCCGCATAGAGGCAATTCTGTAGTTTTCATCAGAGCGAAGGTGATTTCTTGAGTTACCAGGCTGTAGATGACTGGAGCGTTGGCATCGGAGTGGTCTTCGGGAATTTTATTTGCAGGTCCTTCATAAAGGACATCGTATTGTTGGAAGTTGCAGGTAGTAGTGGGTATTGGTTTCCAATAAGTGTGTCCATCGTCAGCGTCTAGACAAAAGCTGTCAATTAGATCACATATTGTACCAGATTTTAATTTGATCTTCCCGGTGTTTAATTGTATTGGAACGTAAGAAGATCTTAATGATATTTTTACAGCTGCTTGGACGACTACGTCGTCCCATGTTCCGTATGGATCATTGTATTGTGCTCCTTTGCAGTATCCATCGACTTGTATACGGCCTACAAGAGTGATGCTCCGATAGGTCGTCTGATTTGCTTTTATGCCGGTGAGAAGATTATTGTCTCCGAGTTTGATGGTTCCGTCTTGAAACATTCTCAAACATTGAGTGTATCCAGTATCATGTACATAATCAGCTCTTCCATTGTGAACAGCAGAGATATGTGAATGCATGCCGCAATGGTATATGTTCCTGGATATTTCAACTTTACATTGTATGACTTCCGTATAGCTGTAGTCAGACAATTGCAATAGTTGAATATGAACATCAGTGGTATTGGGTTTTCGTATGTTCAAGTCACATTCGCCAACATCAAGTAAAGAGACAGCGGTGACATTGAGGTGTTGTCCTCCGCAATCGAATCCAATAAAAGCGGTGGTTTCACATAAGAAGATTATTAGGACTAAAGGTGTCATGGTATTCTGAAATAATTATGATTTCAGTATATGTGGATATATATATATTATATGATTGCTTGATTAATGGTCGATACATTCTTATGGATATTTAACAGTGAATAATTGTTGCTTAACGTAATTGTGATTATAGTATAAATGGATATACATGTATATACAGGGTGATTCTAAATAACGTTATGCTTTTGCAAAAACAAAATCTTGACCGAATTCTAAGACGATTTTTCCTTTAGCAAAATTTCGTTTGAAGCTTAGTTTTTGAATTATTAAAAGAAGTAGTTAACGTATGACGGGTCGAATACAAGAGACAGGCAAGGGTGGCGCGATTCACCGTCAGACGCTGGTGCTTACGCGGGGCGCCTGCTGCGATCAGCTGGTCGCTATACACATACAGACACACATGCGAACACATACATTCTCTCTCTCTGTCTGTCTGTCTGTCTGTCTCTCTCTCTCTCTCTCTCTCTCTCTCTCTCTCTCTCTCTCTCTCTCTCTCTCTCTCATTCGCTCACTCATCTGTATTTTTTTTTTTTTTTTTTACGAGAGAGGGGAAAATGCATTTTATGCATACCCACCGGTCGATCCAGTGAGTTATGTGGGACTCGAGTACCAAGTCGAATTACCAACTCGGTACTCCCTACCCACTAAAAACCCCTCTCTTTTCACGAATTTCCTTTGACACACTGTCCCTCTGACTTCCCGAGATCTGTTTTCACATAACGTCAAAAAATATTTATTATTACCTTGTTCGATGACTTTTGATGTATTGCTGTAATTGCTTGAAGGAGAAATGAATTTTCCGATAGATCGTACGTTCTCAAATTGAACGTAGATATCACGTTGCAAAAGACAAGAAATCCACACTAAATTATTAACTGAAAGTTTTTCTTCTTTCATGAACTGTATTCTTTTATAAACTTTAACGTAATCACATTTATTTACTCACTCGATGAGACGAGAAATTTACTAATGACTCTATCACTAATCATTATTAATCACTGTCGAATAATAACTGTTGGCGATTAAAAATCACTCGATCATATAAAATATTAATATTGAATATTTATTTAAGATAATAGTAAAAGTAATAAATATTTTAAAAACACTTATTTAATCTAATTAATTTTTAAATAGATATCATACGATGTATGGATATCACACACATTCATGATAATAATAATATTAATATGTTAAATGTTTATTATGTTTACCGCATTCTTCAATCGAACACATGATCGCGTTCGATAGCGCCAGTAATACCTTAACCTACCGCAACCTACCATGACAAAAAACTGCTTGCAGTCGCCGAGTAATTATCGTCGCATTGTCGCGTCGTCGCGCCGTGTAGTAACGTGTCCGCGCGTGTTTCTTTCATCGAGTGATTTTTAATCGCCAACAGTTATTATTCGACAGTGATTAATAATGATTAGTGATAGAGTCATTAGTAAATTTCTCGTCTCATCGAGTGAGTAAATAAATGTGATTACGTTAAAGTTTATAAAAGAATACAGTTCATGAAAGAAGAAAAACTTTCAGTTAATAATTTAGTGTGGATTTCTTGTCTTTTGCAACGTGATATCTACGTTCAATTTGAGAACGTACGATCTATCGGAAAATTCATTTCTCCTTCAAGCAATTACAGCAATACATCAAAAGTCATCGAACAAGGTAATAATAAATATTTTTTGACGTTATGTGAAAACAGATCTCGGGAAGTCAGAGGGACAGTGTGTCAAAGGAAATTCGTGAAAAGAGAGGGGTTTTTAGTGGGTAGGGAGTACCGAGTTGGTAATTCGACTTGGTACTCGAGTCCCACATAACTCACTGGATCGACCGGTGGGTATGCATAAAATGCATTTTCCCCTCTCTCGTAAAAAAAAAAAAAAAAAAAAAAAATACAGATGAGTGAGCGAAAGAGAGAGAGAGAGAGAGAGAGAGAGAGAGAGAGAGAGAGAGAGAGACAGACAGACAGACAGACAGACAGACAGACAGAAAGAGAATGTATGTGTTCGCATGTGTGTCTGTATGTGTATAGCGACCAGCTGATCGCAGCAGGCGCCCCGCGTAAGCACCAGTGTCTGACGGTGAATCGCGCCACCCTTGCCTGTCTCTTGTATTCGACCCGTCATACGTTAACTACTTCTTTTAATAATTCAAAAACTAAGCTTCAAACGAAATTTTGCTAAAGGAAAAATCGTCTTAGAATTCGGTCAAGATTTTGTTTTTGCAAAAGCATAACGTTATTTAGAATCACCCTGTATAAGTGTATATCATATTTGCATGCAAAAAAAAAAAGAATTGAATACATAGTGGGTATCTTTGCAACATTGTGTTTAATCTATATATATATATATATATTTTGGTTGTAACTATATTATATTTTATGTGTATTTATTTATTGTTATCTCAAAAAGGAAAATATATATATCCTTTTTATGAAAATTATTATTATATATTTTTTTATTTTATTTTATTATTATTTTTTTTTATTATCATATATTTATATATATATATATATTTTGTTATACTACTACACACGTATATATATATGTGTTATTATAATTAATGGTTATAATTTGTGGATGCCTGTGTTAGCTAGAGATACAATAAATGAGGCATCTGAATAAGTATATAATGATTATATTGTAATAATTTATATATATATTTTAGGTAGCAAAACAAGGATTGATATTTAAGAAGAAATTATTTCTTCCAAGACTTCTGGGTCATTAGGATCAATCCTTATTTCGGCCACTCCATATTCTATTTTTAATGTCGAGGAGTCTACTGATAGACCGACTAACTGTTTGTAAGTATCTTCTTCCTCTTTCTTTATACATGAGGTAAATTGGTAGTAGGCTTTGACGCATTTCATACATTTTATAATTGGTCGGTTTTTATAACAATTTTGGCCGCAGTTACGACATTTTTGCATGGGCACTGAGCCATATTGGAATGTATGAGAGTACCTTGTAAGAACTCTATTATAAATTGTGGGATTATAGCAATTTGTACAAATGAGGTGAGGGCTTGAGTCACTTAGAACGTCGTAAGTTAATATAATGACGCAGTTTACGCGGAAACTATTAAAAAATGAGTCCTTTAAAAGCGGATGGATGGGAGTTTTGGGTTTTGAGGGTGGGCACATTTTTAAGCGTATACCCCTTGTTGATGAGTCCTGCAAAAAGCGTAGGCAGTTAAATTATTAATGTTTCTTCCATGGTTCCTTTCATATATTGCCCTTTCAAAGTAGGAAAATAAGCATTCAGAACACTGAAAGATAGAGCGAGTAGTATCTAGAGGAGCTAGACAATATTCACATTTAGAGAAAGTTATTTCACCGGAGGTTACCCAGTGACATACTATTAGGTCAGGTTTAACCCGAAATTGACGAATTTTACAGCATGCACAACATATACGAACCGGTTTACGGTTTCTCTTAGTATATTTCTTATAGAATATTATTTTTTTACATTCTGCTTTGCAGATGTTTGGGAAGTGTGGCAACAGGTTATGGATGTCGTGGTTGCAAGATGGATCATTTACGTTGTTCATTGTGATTTATTCAACAATTCCTGTTTAATTGGAATTCTTGAGCTTGTTCTCCTTGTAAATGATATAAGAAACATCTCCTGCAGTCAGACAGGGGAGTTATGAGAGATAGTACTAAATTACACATATGACATCTATAGCTGTACAGAGAAGCTGGGGGAAAATATGTAACAATATGGTATATACTAGGTTGAAGTTCTCTAGTTTCGTACATTTCACATGAACGACAGTAATATCGATCATTATGGGAGCAGATATATCCTTCTAATTCGACATGTAACAAGTTGGACAATGCGTTTAAGTCTTCGTCAGGTATTACGTTCGGCAGGAAATACATTTAATCAGATATTCTGCGAGATTCTCGTGCACGCTCTCCTTCCAAATAGTGTAAGAAACATCTTCTACAATCTATTATAGGAGTTACACGAGACACTGCGAGCACATATGCAACATTTAGACACCGTGATGTCGGGGAAGGATTCAGATATACTATGGTAATTTATATAGTAAAGTTCATGGTCTGCTTGTGACTTACATGAGGCGCAGTAGTACAGATTGTATCTTGAAGAAATATATCCGTTAAATTCTTCGTGTATTACATGGGATAAAGTATCAGTGTATTCAATAGGTAGCATTTTAAATTTAAAGGGTTTCAATTTGTATTCTCATTCTCGCTAATAGCGAGATTGGAAGGATTAGTGGCTCTAAATATTTCGGCAATATTTCGTGTGCAGACAGAACAGTTAGCCAAAGGTCTTATTATAGTTATGGGTCGCTGACAGTTTGAGCAAATAGTTCTGTAGGGATGTGGGGCAACAGATATAATGTGAGAGTCTACTGGGAGGAAGAATCGAGAGTTACAAGTAGTATGTAGCATACAATAGCAAGCGCAGCAATAGTGACTATGGTTGTGCAGGAGAAGATACCCATGTAATCTAATACATACAGCATTCGGGGGTGGTTGAGACATTATGAAACATTGTTACATAGAGGTTGTATAATCAACAGTTCAATGATGTTCCTAATGCAGATAGGACACTCATGCAAAGGTCTCAGTGTAATAAGAGCTCGATGACAGTTGATACAGTGGAGTTCAGCGTGATGTGGTCCCAAAGAAAAGAAATGAGAAGATAGTAAAGGAAGTTGAGACCTCAGAGAAGATTGTACACCTTGGTAGCAACGTTCACAGAAGTAGATATTCAGAATGGGATCACGGTATCCTCTAATTGTAATACAGTATACCGTGTCGATAGAAGACATGCCTTATGCTATAGGGGTTCTATCGTACACATTAAGAACTAAAGGATATTCGAAATCGTCGACATGAGTAGAAGTACTATCGAGGAGGCATAACAACTCACTCGCAGTTAAGACGCACGAGATACAATTGTCTATTGGTCTAGTTTCTATCACAGTAGCACCACAGGTGAAACAGCATTCGTCTCTAGCGACGTGGCTGTTTATAAAGAAATGTCTCCTAAGACGTCGATACTGATTTTGGATAATTTGTGTGCGAATCCGAGAGTAACAGTGGCTGCACAGATTAGTATCATTGGTCAAACAGATGGCTCCTACTACGTGCGTACAATGAGCGAATAGGAACGATTGTTTTACTTGATGTAAGAGCGCTGAGTCCGGTCCAGGCTGGACTGGCTGCCTATGCCAGAGCATCTGTAACAGAATTATTTAAGTTATTATCTCATCCTGGCTGACAGTGGGACAATTTTATCTTATCCGTGTGAACGATACGGTTTTGGTTTCCAATTCTGTTTAATATTACTAGGGGGTAGTAATTCGATGACTTCATGTGGTCCGGTGTATTGATTAGCGAGCTTCCCTTTTCGTGGCTCTTTTAATAAAAACACGTGCATTCCTATTTGTAGGTTTTGTGGATTTAAATTGCGATCATAGTATGTCTTACTCCTTTCTTTGGCGCGTATGAGATTTAGCTGGGCTTGGATTTGCAGATCTCTTATTTTATTAAAGAGATTTGTGATATATTCGTGGTAAGTAGGTTCGATATTTTCTTCGATGATAGGATGTGCGGACGGTAATCGAGCTATTCGCCCAAAAACCAATTCATAAGGTGAATATTTAGTGCCTTCATGCACGCTAGTGTTGTATGAAAACATTGCTAATTTAATATATTGGTCCCAGTTATCTTCTTTGTCGATTTGTGTCTTTAAATATTCCGTCAACACGTGATGTGAGCGTTCTAGTGATCCATTTGATTGAGGATGATAAGCTGTAGTTTTAAAATGTTGTATATTAAATCTTTTCGTTAATTGTCGCATTAATGCTGACAAAAAGTTAGTTCCTTGGTCCGTTAATATGGCGCGCGGTGCTCCATATATACAAATGAATTCTTTGGTGAAAGTATCAGCAATTGTTAAAGAAGTGGCCTCTTGTAATGGTGAGGCAACAGAATATTTTGTTAATAAATCTTGCATGGTTAGTATGTATTGTGTTACGTCCCGCAACAAAAATTTTATTTCTTATTTAAATACGCAAAAATTGCCTTTATAATCTTTAAATTGTAATTTCACCAACGACCATATAGATCTTAATCCTACCGCGTTACATATTATTCCTAATATAATTAATATTGTTAACCAAAAAACCATCGCGCTGTCTATTATCACCAATATTTCTTATTATAAAATCCCACCGCGCATTGTATTATTGCCAATATTCATAGTACGTCAATATTATTCCGCCGCACGATATACTATTGTCAATGTCTTCGAAAATAATCTTTCTTTATTAAGAAGCTAGCTATACATAACATAACCTCACTTAAGAATGAAAGAAATAATTTTAAGTATTTATCGTCCGTATAAAAATTACCGATAAAATAGTTTCCTACTTTGCCAACGATAGGTAAAGTCATCCACACAAAAGTTACCGACAGTCGATAAAATAATTTTCTACTTTACCGACAGTAGGTAATTTCACCCGCACAAAAGTTACCAACAGATGGTAAAGTAATTTCCTACTTTACCGACAGTAGGTAAAGTTACCGACAGAAAAATTACCGACAGTCGATAAAATAAATTCCTACCTTACCGACAGTAGGTAAAGTTACCGACAGAAAAATTACCGACAGTCGATAAAATAAATTCCTACCTTACCGACAGTAGGTAAAGTTACCGACAGAAAAATTACCGACACATGATAACACAGTTACCGACGTTACCGACTGAGGATAAAGTCATTTCCTACCTTACCGACCTTACCGACAATGAACCTTCCTTACCGACAGACAGCAACGCCATCTCTGAAGTAACAATGGTACTAACTTTACCGACTTATAAGAGAATACCTCTTTCATCAATCTATAATCCTGTTACAGAAAATTTTATAAATCAAAAACCAAAACTTATACACATATATATATATTTTTGGACGCGTCTCAGCACTAGCTACACGTATATCTAATAATTTTAGGGTCTAGATTATATTAAAAAACATTGACTCCAGAATAACTCGAAAAATATTATAAATAAAAATATTATAACAAATTTCCCTTAAAGAGCATAAAAAGTCAGACCAACACACGTATATGTAATTATTAAAACTCCAATATTACTAATTTTATAAATGAAATTTTAAATTATAATTTTCCGTACGCGACATTATGAGTCATCATCACATTCCAAGTCGAGACTGGAATATTCCGCTCGAGTACTATTGCATCACATTACGCAACATGATGTAATAATTAATTATTATTAAGTAACGAATGAATTTATTGTTAAATGTTAATATTAAGCGTATACAATAATTTATTAATCCATAAGAAAATTCGTTTAAGAGAACATTGCGCAACATTGCAAAATAAATATTAACTTATTGTTAATTATTCGTATTAAGAATATGCAATAATTTTTTATTAATTTGCTAATGCGAAAAACCTAACGGTTATAAATATTAAAATTAAATCCAAAGAATAAGAATTGTTGCACAACTCATTGAAATAATTTATAGTCTTTATATATCTATATTCCACAACGTAATCATAAATACTTATATGTTAAAATAATTGTAATTATAATAATTATGATATCAGAATTTATTAACAATATTTAAAAGCATTTTCCATAATAATACATAAAGAGAAAAATGAACTTTTGAACGGAGCATGCTAGAAACTCCGTTGACATTTCTACAGCTAGAACTTAAAATTCTATATTAGAAAATATATGCATGTAAGCCGCAAAGAAATTCTGATGGTCTAATAATTATTATAAAACTTAGCTGTCAAAATGCAATATAATCAGTATAGCCGATTCTATACTGACCGCTCCGTCGTCCCCACTCCAATTCTGAAGAGTCCCACCATCCGCAAGCTAAACTACGCCCAATTTTTGCGGCAACGCCCAGCGGCGCGCGCAACTTCCCCACGCTCGCGCCAGCGACGCGCGCAACCAGCCCAGAGAAGGGAGCCAATGAGCAACCGCGCCGCCCACGCCGAGGCGCGCGCATCCGTCACGTCAGCGAGAGCCAACCACAATACGACGCGCAACCGTCACGTCAGAGAGAACCAATCACCTATTGACAACGCGGCACATCCCTCGAGGCGCACGCAGCCAGGAGCAGAGAAGGGAACCAATCACTGCTTGACTCCCTCCACGGAGAAGCGCATCTCCTACTATTGGGACCGTGTGCAAAACTGGGACTGACGACTATATAAACCCGTGCAGAGCGGTCCTCCTCGCATTTGGCCCAACGATTTCAACAGTGTTAACTTGGCATTTGGCCCAACGATTTCAACAGTTAATAACCAGCATTCTTCAAGTATAATAACTTGCAACTTATATCTTGTATTGTACCAGTATACAATAAAATCAGTGAATTCTGAACGTCATATTCTCAATCTAATTTACGGACCTCCGCCTTCATCCAGAGCCGTCACCGAGGTAGACGGTTGTCGATAGAAGGAAGCAACATCAATTGTCAGCCTAGTGAAGGGAAGCAGCCTTCACACACTAGGATCTTTCAGATACTGGTAAATATCCGGCCACTTGTGTCATTAATCTAATCTTCAATTTCTGCTAACACTTAAATTCAGTGAAACAGTGCGCGACAATTCGGGAACCTTACCTTTGATTACCCGTATTCCTTAACCCAGTCATTCTACTTAGTAAATATTATTTTCAATTGGAAGATTTATCTGGGACTATCTTTTTGATAAGAAGACGCGATAGACAGTGAGCGAGTGCGAAACTGCTGCGGCAGGTCGAACCCAAGTCTGACTCGGTGGAAAAATAATTATCTTGAGGGATTTATCCCAATGATAGAGGTTATTTCTCAAACCTAGAGCCGGTGAGGCAATAAAAGAAATAAGCGGCCTCCTGTCAATCGACGTTTGAGTAAAGCGAGAATACAATTTTCGATTAATAGGCAATTATCTTGAGGGATTTATCCCGATGATAGAAGTTGACCCTTTGATCTTGGATTGAGTTCAGCTTTGATTTCAAAATATGAGATACATCCCAGGACTTAGCAACAATACACTGGCTTAGCTTTTGATAATTTTAATTATTAATTCAATACATTTCATTTATTATGACCTTATATTACGAGGTTAATACTAAGCCAGCCGTATGATAGGTGGATACTTTGTCAGCGTATCCAAACTCCTAATTTTCCCTCGAATCCCCTTTCGATTTTCAGATCTGAAATTAAATAAGAAATCATTTGAAACCGAGATAACATACTAACATTTTAAATTTCCAATTTACCATCAGTTGGTAATTTTCCAATAATCTTCAACTAAAACTTACCATCAGTCGATAACATACCGACAGTAGATAACTTATCGTCGGTCGGTAAAACAGAAAGTGCCTCTAACCATCGGTCGGTAAAACAGAAATCCACCTTACCATCGGTCGGTAAAACAGAAATCCACCTTACCATCGGTCGGTAAAACAGAAATCTACATTACCGACGGTCGGTAATTTTCGGGAATCAACGTTACTCAACAATAAAAATTTTAAATACTAACCTTTCTATTTCTGTCGATCTATACTGTCAACTTTGGGAACATCTATGCTTGGGATAACGATTACGAATTGAATATTTTTACGGAATTATTTCTTCTTTTCTTTTTTTTTTATAACAGGTGTTGAGTATTATTAAGTTCTACTCTGCAATCGTAAGTAACTTCAAATCACCCCAGACTCGAATATTAAATGGACAGACTTATAACTAATAAATTAAACAATAGATGGTTCGAGTAAGACAAGGTAATTGTAATAACCGTCGAAATACTCTACGCCGTACAAGAAGAGAAAGGCAACCGCGACGTACATTCTTCCCTATCATAAATCTGGAAAATGAAACCATCGCACCCATTCTGGAGGTCATCAACCTAGAACCTCATTCACCTATCCCCATCATCACCATCGAGGAGGAAAGCCATAATATTATCCCAGTCCCATGTAATCAATATTCTACCCCCGACTTAGTGGAGGGAACTATCGAGGACTGGAGCCAAAATTCAACCATCTCAATACATTCCAACCAGGCACCTGTTCCTGGGCCTTCCGTGGATTGGAACCAGAATCTGGAGACTGCTTCCATCCCAGAGATATTCCATCACCCCGACATAGCCCCCATATACAACTACCGTCCTGAAGAAGACGGCCTGACTAGCCCTCCTAGCTATTCCCCCGTGGTATACGAGGATCTAAACCCCTTTGAGCCCTTGGACATTTCCATAGCTACCCCTGAGAGACCCTTCTCAACCATTAGAATCGAATACTCTCACTTCCTACCCGCATCGTATGGTTACCCAAGGGAAGAGTAAAAAAGGATATTCAAATTGTATCTCGTTAAAGAAAAATATATTTAGAAACAAAACCAAAATATGAATGTTTATTTATTCTCCACCAAGAATCCTCTCTGCCAAGCACAATAGACCTTCAATCTCTCGGCGTCCCAGGGTATAGCCGGCCAAGCAGGTTGCCCTAAAACAAATTGAGAGATTAATTGCGTCCAACTGGGAAAGTGAGACTTCCAGGCCAGTCCTGAGGAACTGGGGACGTAACAATTGATGGTTATTCTCCGTGATGGGTAGAGGTCCCATAATGTCAAAGAGACTTTGTCAAAGGCCATCCCAGGCGTATCGGTAATGACCATGGGTTGCTTGGTTTTTACTCTTGTTAATTTCTTTAATTGACATTCTCGACAGGTTCTGATGAAATCTTGAATATCTCTTCATCGTTTTCCAGCAATAACGTGTTCTAATCCGATTATAAGTTGTTACGTCCTTTTTGGTCGTTTATTATACGACTCTGCAGGGTTCACCGTGCAGGGACGAACAAGATTGTATCTCTCTATTTCTTTTTCTGAGCAACCTGCTAAGCCGGCTATGCCCAGGGACGCCGAGAGATTCAGGATCTGTAGGACGCTTCTTTTCGGAGGAATTTTAAGGTCGACAAATAAATGTGTAGATTTATTATGTTATAAATTTTTATTTTTTTTTCTCCTTTATTTATTTCATCTTTCTCCGTTCTTTTACATTAGAAATCTAGGGATATATTGGATATATTTGTATTGTGATATTCAAAGGTTATCAAATTTTACGATTCGACAATAGAGTCGAGGAACTCCTCACTATTCAGGTAATCGAGAAGTTGGTTAACCTCGTAGTCTACAGAATCGTCTATTCCTCCAAGCGAGACAGGGGAATAGCTTGGTGGCGAGTACCCTGGAAAAGAGTCTGGGGTCCGTGGAAGACTAGGTGAAGGGGAAGTTTGGGCCTGTCGATCCAATGCCTCTGGGCTCCTCCTTATTTCCCCATTTCGTTCCCAGGCACGGAGTAATCCCAATGGGATCCCATCCGTTGGGCCGTCCAAATTGATGGTTATTGTGGATGCGTCGGTCGATGCGTCTGAACCGTCGGATTCAGTTTCCTCTTCTTCAGATTCTGCGCCGGCGGGTATCGCAGGGAGGTTGTATTCGCGGTTGTTTTCAGGGTTAACCTCAGGGGGCAAGGGGGCGAAGGAGAGATGTTGTGGAATATTCTCTCGATTATTTACAGCTCGTATTATTTCATCTGGGATTTCGTCCCGATCTACGTATAATTGGTAAGGGACAGTACGTCGGTCTCTCAATAAACGCTGCCGGAAATACTCGCGACGCCTTATACCCGCTCGATGGAAGGGGATCTCACGACGGAGAACTGGGTCGATATGTAATACGTTTACCATCTACCGAAAAATATTCATTGTTTATTTTAAAAATTTTATTTTTATCATTCTTTGAAAGAAAAACGAACTCAAGGGTAATTTTACTTACGATTGGATATTTCGGGAAGTAGGACACCTGTCAAAACGAACGTGGCGCGTAAATACGGAGGTTTGTAACGCGTTTAAAGAAAGAGACAGGATAGATTCTGTAATAGTGACTTGATTCAATTATCATAAGAGAGTTATTAATTAATCACGTATCATGCAGTGATAAAGTGAAGGGGTATAAGGATGTTTAATATAAGAGATATACCGTGCCTGCTGGTTTAGTTTCTTACTGCAAAATAATTCTTCCAGTATATTATACTAAACCAGAGTAGTTGTACTATATGTCAGTCGGTCCTTAAAGAGCGCGTCCCGTGCTCTACGACAAGTGTCGATGTGCAAGACGTCACGTCACAGCGGCACAGAGTCCGTAAAGAAATTTCTTTAGAGAAAGCTCTTTACGAAAACGGCAGAGGGGTAAGGTCGATTACCCAATGCACATCGATTGACAAGTCGAAGGCGACAATTCACTCTTGTGGGCAAGGCCAAAGACAGACTGAGCGTTTAAATGTTCAAATATAATTAACGTACTTGAGCGTCAGGAAGAGGAGACGTTGGAATTGTATGAAGGTGAGTTATCGTAATATAGTTTCAATAAATATGATAAATATCAATAACGTTTTATTACTAGTTACAGATCACGAGAGGTGAAGATGAAGATGAAGATGTTAAATAATTAAAATGAGTACTTACCCAGTAGTACTGTAACGAGAGCGTGTGTTGAATCTCCGTGGGAGACAATCAGCCTCGGCGATGCCTCTAAGGGAGAGTCGGAAGAGTCGGTGATAAAGAAATTGGCAGAAGACCTCGATGATGTTTCAAATAAGGCACTTTATTATTTAAAGTATACTAATATCTGACAGCTCTCGGGACTAAGTCCTTAGCTCGAAAAATGTTCAGAGACTAAGTCTTTATTCGCTTCGTAGATGCTCGTGATCGCTGTTGTTCTTGTTCTTCAAAGAGCTCCTGGTCAAATGCGCGGAGGACTGAGCTGCGCTCCCTAAGGTACCCTCTGGTCCCCACTCCGTTTGGGCATTCGTTGTGGTAGGGAGATGCGCGCGCTCCTAGGCGTGGGCGGCCAGGCCACTATTCATCGCTACAGCTGTCCTTTTTCATCAAGTGGGTTGTGGCGTAGTGGGAGCGCTGTTGCGTGAAAGTAGTGGGAACGCTTGCCGAGCTTATTAATTTATTTTACAAGGATAAAAATTTTTATGATAGTTTTTTAATCATCAGAATTTTTTTATCTGCATATATGTATTTTTAATATAAAATTTTGAGCTTTATTAAATAGAATTTGAACGTAACCTCTAGCATGTTGCGTTCAAAAGTGGCATTTTATTCATTATATGATTATATGACTTAGTTAATATTAAGATTTAATAGATTCTGATGTTGTAACTATCATAATTACAATTGTTTTATATTATAAAATATTTGTTATAGTATGTACATATATATATATATTTATATATATATATATATATGTATGTATGTATGTTTGTATGTTAATTAAAATTTTAATTATAAGTAGTAGCATAATTATTTGATATTGATAATTTATTTTTCCAGGGAGGAAAGTCGTGGCTGCCGTGTCGGACCATCAGCGGTCCCGCTGACTTATCGCTGGATGAGACTCGATCGCTTGTCTCTTAACGAGTAAGTTTATTCTTATAATGTTCTATGCAATAATTTTACTTTTAACAATTTTATTCGTATAGATGTAGGATATATAAATATATAAGAGTGTAGATATTACTTTCTTTAAAATTTTCATAAATGTAGTTTGTTAGATTTTAATTATTTTATTTAATAATTATTTAATAATTCAAGAAGTCTTAGTCATTTTCTTTTTAAAGAAGTAAGAAATTATTATTATTAGCTTCCTAAATGTTCATGCTTATGTGGCATATGTATATATCCTTTTAACAATTTGTGATCTTATAGTTATTATGTTTATAATAAAAGGTTCTCTTTATGATATCTGAGCGGAACATTATTTAGTTTACAGATTGGAATGCATTAGGCATCGGGCGCTTCTCGGAAACGATAAAGAAAATAGGCGTCACATTTAGCTTTGAATGCTTATAAGAATACCTAATAATTGTGCGTATAAAATCGTATGCTTATTGGCGTTATTAAATTTTATACTGTAGGCTCGCTTGTTTATTATTAATTAATTTTGCTATCGATGTCATTCTTATTATAATTTATTCGTATATTCTTATTATTAAATTATTACAGAATATATATATATGTATTTATATATATATATATATAAATATATATATATATAGCTGAATATATATATATATATTTATATCAATATATATATATATATATATATATATTATATATATATATATATATATATATTCTTTTATAATTTATAATTATATTATTTTATTTTTTTTTTTTTTGATCTTTATTTTTTATATTTTTATTTTTATATATATATATATATATTTTATTATTACATCTCGTTGTTTATTACTTATTTTTACAGTGGTTTTTAATTTTTATATTTCTTATGTGTATATACTAGATATTCCTTTAATTTGTAATTTGTTGTTTTATATACTGGAAAATATATTAATATTTATGTATATAAAATCATATTTTTATTTATATTTCTTATATACTTTTATTATTCTGTCATTGATTATTATGGTTCTTTATTTAAATTTTTGATTTTATTATTAATTAATCGATTTTTTTAATTAATTGATATTTTCTTTATTTACTTAGGTCACCTTTGTGATATTTAAGCGGATGACTGGCAGGCTTTAACCATAGGATGATGTGCAGTGAAGGAATTTTGAGGAGGCTATGCGGATTATTCGCAGGTGTTTATTTGGTAAGTTTATTAATTAAAAGTCATAATATATTTAGAAGGTATATATGTACATATATTTGTATAATGTTTATATATGTACCTTTATTATTATATAAAAAAAATATTTTATTTTTTTTTATTTTTTTTATAATTATTATTATTATTTTTTTTTATTAATAATTGCATGTTTTTATGTTAATAACAAGAGTGACAAGTCTGTCAGAGTTTGTCTCGCGATTTAATTCTCATTAATTCTTTCATACTGAATTATGTATAGTGCTGTCTCTCTTGCTCGCGCGGACCAGCCGATAGCGCGGTCTCTCTCACTTTCGCGTACCACTTATTGAGATCTCATATATATATATCTTGATTTGTTTAATCGTTTGGTTATGTTCTGTTGTATGTTCGAGGGGGTTTAATAGCTATTGTTGGTGTCATTATTTATTGTTAATTGATTCATTAAAATGTGGTTTTATTTTATGCAGGTTTTATGTATGTGTATGTATATACACATATTTGGAAAAGCACAGGCCCATGGATTTTTCCTGGACGATGTGTGTATGAAACGAGCTCTTCTTCAAGTATTTAATAAAGCTGCTACGTAAACGTCCGTAATTCTTTGCTTGAAATTCATTCGGTAGGTATATTTAAGTATATATATATATTTTATATTTATAGTTGGATATTGTAGTTTTAAATGTGGATTCACGTGTAGATTATTATTGAAGTGTATTTCTGAGGACATTTCACTAATAAATATATTTTATTTTCCTATATAGCACGTTTGTTGTGCGATGGGAATATCGAGACACCCGGTGGACAATTGGGCTATGTGTACAGGGTGACTTATTATTCCGTATGTAGTAAAGAGTTAAGCATGATTTTTTATTTTTGTATTACTGGTTTTATAAAATCAGAAGCTTAATAATTTAATTAATTTGATATATTTGTTTTTAAAAATTTACCATATGGATTTAGTGCATTTCTTTTGTTATTTGATTTCATTATTTATGTACTTAAAGTATTAAGCTGTTTTTCTTTATAATGATTTTTTGTTTTATAAAAATGTTTTTGAATTGAGTTTTATAAGATTTTTATATATTTTTTTTCATGGATTAAATTTTTATTTGATCGGATATTATTTGTTATTTTGTTTTCCAGCTTTCAAGACTTGGAATTTATTGATTATTTACGACAGGCTGCCTATGGAGGAAAGGTATTCAATTCATTATTAGAATTTGGGTAAGTATTTTAGGAATATTTATTTAATGATATAAATGTTTTCCTTCTTATATTTTTGTCTTATATAGTTATTATATTTTCAGATATTTGCAAAACATCATTCCACACAGAAGACACTCGAGGATGCATATCATTCATGACTTAGCTGTATTTTAATCGACAATATAGAACGTTTATTAGACTATTGTCGGAGCGGATCAAAATACTCACATGATCATCTGGCCATGACGTGTCAGCTTTATGCACCTCTAATTGCGGATAAGTTTGGAATATTTTAATATTATTTAAATGTATTGAATTTGACAACTTCTGTTCATATGTTAAATAATGTTGAGTTTTTTACATAGTGGAAATGGGTTTTGTTTAGGTATTACTACTCTTTTATTGCATTTTAATTATATAAATTATCAAATTGAAAGTATATATTATTTGACAATGATTAACGGATAGGAAATTAGGTTTTATATGATTTATTATGTAGTAAAATTTTATTTGAATAATTGCATAGAGTATACATATGTAAAAAGAGATTTTTATAGCGTTTAATGATAATAAGCATTGACAATGCCTTTATGCAATGAAATTTTCCATAACGTTCAATCAATTAATTTAGAGAAGTCATTACCTTTATTTCTTATTGATTATTTATTATTATTGCTACTGTCGATAGTTGAAATTATAAGGCGAAATTTATTTATTTATATTTCTATATATATATTTGTGCATGCTCGTTAAATATTCAGTAATTTTTATAGTGAATTCTTTTACTTATTTATTATATATCTTTTTCAGATTTCGAGGTTCTCTGGAAAACCGCTTTCCAATAATGGATATACATACATGCACGGATCCATGGGGCGAGGATCAAATGTTGAAGCAATCGGATTTCAAAAAAAGTCATTTGTTTTTACATTTTGTAATTAGATGGTTAGTTATATGTATTATTCTATAATAATTAAGATTTTGTATAGACATATTTGGTCAATAATATTAATGTACAATGATTTATTATAACGTTTAGAAAAACAATTTATTAATTTTTCCTCCGGATATATATATATATGTAGGTTGATAATTGCTTTAGGTTAATATGTTACTTTAGTAACAATTATTATTCATGTATATTAAAAGAAAATTTATTTTATTTATTTATTATTATTATATTATTTTTTATAATACATTTATTTATTGTTTTATATTTTATTTAGGTTGCTTTTACGTGTGACGTGTGAATATTTAAAGGAATATAAGTTAATAGGTCCTTATGGATAGTTTTGATAGATGGTCCCGGGAACTACCGTACCATAAACATATATATATATATATATATATGTAAGGGTTCATCTCGGGACCGGGTCTTTTCTTCCATAAAGACACGTATTTATATGTGTATATGTATTTTATTACCTTGTTATATTGTGCCTCAATATTTTATTAATGAATATTTTCCTTTTATTTTATAATTAAATAGTTAAATAATTAAATTATGCACATATGTGTATTGGTTAATACCAGTTAAAATATACATATATATGTATGTATCTGTATACATCTGTATATTTTCGTATACATTATATTTATTATGCTATATATATAAAATAATAGAACTTTATGGCAATATTTGCATACGGTTTCATGTTGAACGTCATCACGACCACAGTTACATTATTCAAGGGGATTTTGTGGAAGGTTTTCCCTTGACGATTTTAAATCTATTTCTTGAGCAGTTAGATAATAATATTTTATATAAATTTTTCGTATATGATTTATTAATTTATTCGTTAAGAAATATTTAAATCGTTAATTTTTAGAAGAGGCTTGTTGTTTGTAAAGGATTATTATTTACTTGTTACTAACTGTTTTTGTATTTTAATTGTTAAATAATCAAAGTAAATATATATACAGGGTGTATAAAAAAGGTCGGAACCCTTGAATATTTCGAAAAATATAAGTTTTATCAAAAAATGTTTCAGACAAAAGTTGTAGGGTTTAACAAGTTCTATTTACTGGCAATATCATTTTGACCTTGAAGAGTCACTGGAAGGTCACGTGAAGGTCACTTCAATTTTTTTAAATGGAACACCCTATATATTTTTGCACATTCTTGTAGCTTATCTCGAGAGCTTTCCAAAACACTATAATTAAGTATCTTTTCATTAAGTACTTTTTGAGTTATAAGGCTTGAAATAATTTCTTAATTTTACATAAACCGTAAAATATCTTGTAAAATATTCATTTTTCAATTATCTTACCTCAATACTTTTACGTACAAAATAATGAGAGGAATCAATTGGTGTAAAGAAAATACATAGTTGTTTTGAAGAAAAAATATGGAATTGTTAATTGCAAATTACATATTTTTTCTTAAAAACAACTATGTATTTTCTTTACACCAATTGATTCCTCTCATTATTTTGTACGTAAAAGTATTGAGGTAAGATAATTGAAAAATGAATATTTTACAAGATATTTTACGGTTTATGTAAAATTAAGAAATTATTTCAAGCCTTATAACTTAAAAAATACTTAAAGAAAAAATACTTAAATATAGGTGAGAAATCGAGATAAGCTACAAGAATGTGCAAAAATATATAGGGTGTTCCATTTAAAAAAATTGAAGTGACCTTCACGTGACCTTCCAGTGACTCTTCAAGGTCAAAATGATATTGCCAGTAAATAGAACTTTTTAAACTCTACAACTTTTGTCTGAAACATTTTTTGATAAAACTTATATTTTTCGAAATATTCAAGGGTTCCGACCTTTTTTATACACCCTGTATATGTTGTTCAATGATAATTAAAATTGTATATGTATGTAAAACATTGATATGATAATTTCTTTTTTTATTATTGATAGTTTCTTATGATTTCTTTGAGAATATTTATTATCATTTTTTATTGTGAATTATATCCTCATTTATCTAAGTATCAATTAATCATATAAATTTTCAGATTTCAATATTTATAATTGCTGCATCCTTCTTATGGTGACTTGGTTACATTATTTAATTGAAAGGATCGGCGTGGGCTTATGAGATTATTTATTAACGGATTTTAGGTGAGTATCATTTGGTAGATTTTTAATTCGCGCTGGTTTTTCCTACAAGCCCTTATGGTGAACATATATAAAGATGTCTTTTTTTGTTATATTATTGCTCTGACATTGTGAATTATTTGAATTTGTCGATATTTGACACGGATTTAAACTTGTGTCTCTTTTTACTGGAAGAGTTAATTATAATAATGTTTTATATAATAATTATATTTATTTTATTTTGGAATATTATATATATATAATTATTTTGGATTGTTATCGGTGTTATATAGTATTGTTTCTTTTTGTATATTCTATATTCATTTTATAATATTAGTTAATCGAGGGTTATCGTATATATAATAGCAGTTTTTATAATATATTTTTTGTATTATTTGTAATATTTATGAATAACTTTAACATGACTATATAAAATGTGATTAGGCAAAAACTTAATGAATCGTTTTTAATATTGCTCTATAATTTTCAGATGGAGAATGGTGTTTATTAGATGACCTAGCTGGTCCTTGATTGTTCCCATATTTTGTCGCTATGGAGGTTTCATGGATCCCTTAGTGGTGAATACATATATTTGTATAGCGTATCTTGCGGTTGCGCATTAATTTTAATTTCGTTGTATTTATTGTTCTAATTAGTCAGATAGAGTAATGAAATTTTGTGATGAAGTTCATATAATGACTTATATTAATTTGTCGTGAATGCTTTTAACACGGGTGCGTTATTCAGAACGGTTTTTTGATTTTTCTTTGGAAATAAAATCTTAAATCTATTTTCATCTTAAATATAGTTGGTTAATAATATTCCCTTATAATATAGTCGTGCCTGGTCAATACTGCCTATATATCGTAATTTACATCTGGCTATGTACCGTATCAGTAAGATTATTGTAGATGCTTGAAATTTGTGATATATATATATATAATAACTTGGTATTTTGATCATTGTATAAATGATTAATCTGAGAGATTTACTACTTTTGCTCAATTAGTATATATATATATAAGGTCGGCTATTCGGTCGATACTAATGATCTCGTTGATATTTTAGTTATATAAGATAACTAAATAGTATGAATATTAAGTGAATATGTATATATGTATTTATAGTGATTACATATAACGTGTAATGAATTTATAGCGATTATATAGTTACATATAGAGGTTATGTAGGGTAGGTTCCTTATACGTCTCGGTTAGTACCAGTAATTACTAGTATTTTGGCTACATGAAAACGGTTTAATGTTAAACTCTCACTCTCATATATGTATAATTCTCGTATTGAATATATATATATATTATAACGCTTTCTATAGTGATTATTTACGCGAATATTATATAAGATAAAAGAATTGATAGAAGTTATATTATTATGAGTGGGATTTTGAAATTTTTTGTTGCGGGACGTAACAAAGTCTTTGTTACGCCCTTATGTCCGCCGTGGGCTGAGGCGTGATTTTCTAAAATTAGAGATTGACGTTTTTCGATTTCGGGTGTCTGGATTAGATTTAGGCATATAGTTATATTGACTGGTAGTTCTTGCAAATGTCTCTTGATTTGGTTGAATATGTATGACCATGGTAAATCGTCGAAACGTTCGGTCTTGCTAAGGCTTATTGAAGAAAGGTCGAGTTCGTGAATTACGTCTACGAGAGAACGCAGACAATTTTTTAGAGTTTGCGCTTCGATGAGAGTACGATTGTTTTGTTTAATGGGAAGAGCGATCAACGTGTTGGTTTTTACGGTGCATACCCTAGCTCTTTCGTAGGTTAATCCGTCGTATTTGGGTAATAATTCAGCTTCTTGGTATAGCTTTGCTCCGTTATCATAAGGTGTTCCATTTAGATGGACGAATATTACATGGTTATCCTTTTGTTTCAACAGATTGTCTCTGACTTCCCGTATTTGAGCACGACTCCATGGTGGAGGTTCAGGGGGTTGTTGTTGATGAGGTACGATATCAGAATCCAATATTTCCGTGTAGTCGGAGTCTTCTTCGGAGTCCGAGACTTCCTCAATGGTAACTCCGTTATCATCGTCTTCTCGTTCGGTGGAAAAATTTTGATAATTCTCTATTGGTTGACGCTCTGGGGGAGCTGAGATTTCAGCGGATCTTTGATGGATTCCCAGGTCTTCCTGATTAGATCTAGCATTCTGACCTTCGGGTGTACTAAATTTTTCCTGTGGCCTTTGAGGCCTATATGAAAATATGGATTCGTCGGATGAGTATTCTCCTTCATCGATGAGGAATAGTGGAATAGCCATGTTAACGGGTGGATTCCTAGATAAGGCATCAGCGTTGTGGTTCAAGGTTCCCTTTTTATAGCGTATTTCATATTGATATTCTGATATTTTAGTTCTCCATTTCCATAACCTCGATGAAGGGTCTTTAATGGAATGCAACCATACCAATGGTTTATGGTCAGTTACAATAATGAAAGTTCTTCCGTATAAATATGGCCTGAAGTGATTCACGCAATAAACGATGGCTAAACATTCTTTCTCTATTGTTGAGTAATTTTGCTCGGCGGAATTTAGAATACGAGAGGTGTAGGCAACAGGTAAATCTTTCCCTATTATTCCCTGACTAAGCACTCCTCCAACCGCATATCCAGATGCGTCGGTAGTTAAAATGAATGGCCTAGTAAAATCGGGGTATTGTAAAATGGGCTCGGAGCATAGTGAGCTCCTTAGAATATCGAAGGCTTCTGTTTGTTTCGTTGTCCATTCAAATTTCTTATCCTTTTTTAAGAGGTCAGTTAATGGTTTAGCGACTTTGGAGAAATTCGGAATAAATCTTCTATAGTATCCGGCCAGTCCTAGGAATTGTTTGATGTTTTTCGGATTCTTCGGAGTAGGAAAATTCATTATAGCTTTTATCTTAGCGGGGTCAGGTTTGACTCCGTCGGATCCAATTATATGCCCTAGATACATAACTTCACGTCGTAAAAATTCGCATTTATCTGGTTGTAATTTTAAATTTGCAGCTCTCAATCTCTGCATTAATTTTTCGAACTTACTTTCGTGTTCTTGCAATGATCGTGCGTACACGACAATGTCGTCCATGTAAACAAATAGTTCGTTCCCTTGAAGTCCGGAAAGAACATTGTCCATTAGTCTTTGAATTGTTGCTGGAGCGTTTTTTAATCCAAACGGCATTCGTTTGAACTGATAATGTCCGTAAGGCGTAGAGAAAGCAGTTTTATTAGCGTCTTTTGATGCCATAGGTATCTGGTGGAAACCGGAAGCTAGGTCCAGTACTGAAAAATATTTGGCAGATCCGAGTTGATCTAATATGTCCGTTATATTTGGAAGAGGATAGGCGTCGCCTATGGTTTTTTCGTTGAGGTTTCGATAATCGATAACCATTCGCCATCTTTTATTCCCTAAGGAATCTGGCTTTTTCGGAACTGTCCATAAAGGAGAGTTGTAAGGGGAGGTAGAAGGTTCAATTAAGTCTGAGGACAGTAATTCATTTACTTGTCTATTAATTTCTTCCTTATGTACAGGAGGAAATCTATATTGTTTCGTGTGGACAGGCATTTCATTAATAGTAGGAATATAATGTTGAGCGGCGTTAGTCGCTTGAAGATGTTCACCGGGCAGGTGAAATCTATCGGAGTGTTTGAAAACTAGTAGTCGAACATTGTCTGATTCCTCGGAATTCAGATGTTCGAGGCGAAGAAGATTTATGATATCAATAGTTTTGTCCGTTGGTTCTGACAATGCCTGGTTAAAATAAATAGGATTATCTATGGCTTTAACGAGCTCCACTCGGGATTCGTCTAGTCCAGCGAGATTGTTAACATTAGAAGTTCTGATTAATCCTCTGGGAAGCCCTTGGGTTCCGGTGGGATTCTCTATTGTTTCATGAGTATCATAATCTTGCAGCTCTATGAAAGGAATGTTAAAGACCAATTCTTCCTCGGAAGTATTGAATATAGGCATGTGAATTCTTCCCATATTATTAGCGACGATAGCTTCTCCGAAGTATATGCCCTCGGCAGGAGTGTGACGAGGTACATATCCGATTTGTTTTTCTGGATTAGTGATATAAAAAGAGCAGGGAGTGACGGTCCTTCCCTTAAGGCATATGGTATTTGAGTTTGAAAAAGGAATCTTCACATCTTCGTACTGTATAAAGTTGTTTCTATAGTTGACTATAACGGCTCGTTCCCTCAGGAAATTATTGCCTAAAATTCCATCTTGTAAGAATCCTATTGAATCGGATATGACGTAAAATTCGGAGTTTTCCGAGAATAGATATAGAAACAACTCCCAATGTAACGATAGTTTCGGAAGCGATTCCTTGCAGACATAGAGGATTAGTTTTGTCGAGAGTAACGTGCGGATTTAAACATTTTTCTTTAATAAGGTTTAATCCTGATCCTGAATCAATCATGAATTTACAGTTAGTTGTTAGATCAGGAGAAAATAACGTTACTGTTGGCAATTCCGTAGATTGTTGCATATCATTTATTTGGCAGATTCGGAAGTTTGTGCAGGAGTTTCCTGCGATGTTATCACATTGACTTTCTTTTGAATGTGGTAAGTCGGACGTCCTGGTTGCAGGTCGTTCCGGCGGACGTCGGTTCTCAACGGAACGTCTTGCGCGTTTCCCGAAGTACCGGGTTGGGTTGCTTCTAAGGTTCTTCTGTAGGCAAGCTTTCGGCATTCCTCTATGAGATGTCCAGGAGTTTTACAGTAGCGACAGATTTTAGTCTGATAATTTTGTTGAGGCTGTCCAGCCGTCGTTAATTTAACTGGGGATGTGGTAAAGGGTGGTTGTGAGGTTGTATGTCCGTTGTTGGGATAATAGCGGTTGTTGGCATTGTTGCCTGTAGGATTTTGGCGAGATATATTACCGGCGTGGTTAGGAAGATCAGCACGGGGTTGAAAATTCGGACGGGAGAGAGTTCGCTTCCGAATATTCTCAGCTTCTATAGTTTTGGATAATTGTATGGCTGTGCTAATACCTTCCTCAAAGGTTCTCGGATGTTCGAGCTTTACGCGTACTAGCAAGTCAGATGGGAGCCCGTTGATGAAGCTATTCATGATGGTTGCTTCGATGGCGTCTTTTCTTCGTTCTCCTATGTTTCCAGATAAATCAGATTCTCCATCTATAATTGCAGTACGTATTTCCTGCACTCTACTTATATATTCGAAAATATTTTCGTTTTGTTTCATGTATATGTTAGCCAGTTCTCCTCGGTATTGGTCGACTGACTTATTTGGTCCGAAGATGAGTTTTAATCGCTTTGTTAGCTCGAAAACGGAGTGACACTCTACTCCTTCTATGGCAGAATATGCATGCCCCTGCAGTTTATTAATAATAAGCTGCACTAAATGATATTCGTGATATGCAGGTATTAAGTCGAGAGCGCGTTCACAAATTTTGCTGAAGTGAAAAACTGACATTTTATGATCGTCGAATTTAGATACTGTGTCAATAGCATCTTTAAGGCGTATTGGAGAAGGTTGATCCACAATGTCAAAGTGTTGGGATGTTGGTTGAGAAGATGTTCGATCTTCACGTGGAATATATCTTTCTTCCTTTTGCGAGGTTTCTAAATTCATGAGCCTTGAATTAATCCTTTCAATATAACTAGTAATTGTTTGCATAGAAGCCATCAGCTGTTCCACAGCTGGTAGTTCTTGAGCTCCGGCCGTTTCTTTGCGGCTCATTTCTTCCTGCATTTTTGTCAGATGCTCGTTTTTGGGTTGCAAGGCTTCAGCTTGCTCTTTTAATTGTTTCTCCTTTTCATTTATCTTTTGCATGAGGATTTCAGTTTCCTCTGCCGTATATTGTTTTCTTGTAGCCCCTGTGGCTACAGAGCTCGTCGAACTTGATCGAGTTTGCATATTAGACATGTTATAAAATTTATTCGTCAAACACTTAATTATCTCTCGGAAGCTTAGATCCTTTTATGGCAAATCCCACCGCTGCCACCAAAAAATATTTTTATCTTTTGTTACGTCCCTTTTTATCGTTTTTCAACGTTTCTGCAGGGCTTACCGTGCGAGGACGAACAATCAGTATCTCTCTATTTCTTTTTCAGGGCAACCTGCTAGGCCGGCTATACCCCGGGACGCCGAGAGATTCAGGATCTGTAGGATGCTTCCTTTTTGAGATATGTTAAGGTTGACAAATAATAAATATATATTTTGTATTATAATTTCTGGTTTTTTATTTATTTTACTCCCTCATCCATGTACATTAAATGTAGATTTGTATTAAACGTAGAAGGATATAATAATAATAATAATCTTGTTAATGTTAAAATAGTATAAAATTTTACAGGTCTACAATTGAATCGAGGAATTCCTCACTACTTAAGTAGTCGAGGAGTTGATTTATTTCAAAATCTACGAAATTTTCCTCGCTTGGGGAGATATCGATGGGGTCAAAATCTATTTCTCCTAGAGCGACGGGTGAATAGTTAGGAGGGTAGTAATCAGGGAATGATTCAGGGGTCCTGGGAGGGCTCGGTGATGGCACGGTCTGGGTTTGTTGGTCCAGCGTTGCGGGGCTCCTTATTTCGCCGTTTCGCTCCCATGCGCGGAGCAATCCTTGCGGAATCCCGTTCGTAGGATTGTTTAAGTCGACGATTATAGTAGACGCGTCGCTTGATGTGTCCGAGCCTGCTAATTCGAATTCTTCTTCATCAGGCACTACGTCCGCTGGTATCGCCGAGGGATTGCTGTTGTTGGGTTGTGGGTTATATTCGGGGGGCAGGGGGGCGAAAGACAAGTTGAAAGGAATATCCTCTCGATCGGTGGCGGCGCGTATAATATTTGGGGGAATATTATCTCTGTCTACAAATAATTGGTGTGCCACGGAGGGACGATCTCGCAATAACCGTTGTCTATTTATTTCTCGGCGAGTTACGCCTGCGTTTCGCAGAGGGAATTCGCGGCGGGTTATAGGGTCTGGACGTCGAGCGCTGACCATCTATTAATAAGAGAAAAGGTTCGAGTTCCTACACGAATATAATATAATATTTTAATTAATTTCCCGAATTAATTATTACTTACGATGTCGTAAAAGAAAAAGGGCACCTGTCAAAAAATGAAAGTATAATAATACGCGTGAATAATACGTCACACACCGTATATGCACAGTGGAAGAGAAAGTTGCACAGTGGACGAGAAGATAGATAATTAAATAAATTTATTTTATTTCTTTCCTTGATATTAAATTGTGATTAAAAGTCTTTGAATAAATTTTAATTATTAGTCATGCCTTTAAATTTAAAATCGGATGTATGGATATCAATTAAGAAGAGGATTACAGGATATGCAATCGGAATGACGATCTATCAATGCATCTGGCTTAGTATATTGTGAAATTTTCATATGAGCCTAAGCCAGTGTATCATTACTAATCTCTGGGATGGATCTCGTGTCTTGAAATCAAGGCTAGATTCAATCCTGATGTTATTTACATCAGACAGCTCCAAAATTAAAAGACAACTTCCATCATCAGTGACGCAGCTTCAGGATAATTGTCAGTTAACCGGGCCTAAATTGTATCTTTGCCTAATCAAACGTCGATGTGACAGGAGGCCGCTAATTTTTTGTTTGCCTCACCAGCTACGAGTCAAAAGGAAACCTCTATCATGGGAGTATATTCCTCAAGATAATTGCCTTTTCACTGTGCCTGAATTAGATTTATCCTGCCGAAGCAGGGTCTTACTAATTATTGTCAATCGAGTCGTCTTATCAAAGAGATAAGTCCCATAACATCTTTAAATTTGAAATAAAATTCTAATAAATTGACTGCATGGATGCAGGGATATAGGTGGTAACCGTTTGATGTTAAAATATAATCAATGTACTTGAGTTATAGTACGAAGGTAAGTTGTTAACTCTATTACACGTAATATAATTCTTCTATAGATGTGGTAAAGTAATAACAATATCTGATTTCTAGTTGCAGATCACGAGAGATGAAAAGAAAAATGTCGAATAATTAACAAGAATACTTACCCAAAAGTACTGCTGTCAGGATATGCGCTGAATCTCCGTGGAGGACGATCTGCCTCGGCGATGTCCCTGTAGGAGAGTCGGAGGAGCCGATGACAAATGACTGGCAGAAGACCCAAGTGATGGTTCAAAAGACACTTTATATTTAAAGTATACTATAATATTTGACAGCTCTCTGGACTAAGTCCTTAGACCGAAAAAATATTTTGCGGCTAAGTTCTTTTTCGGCTCGAAGATGTTCTGAAGTACGCTCATGATCGCTGTAGTTGTTTCCTTCTCGAGAGCTCCAGGTCAAATGCACGGAAGACTGAGCTGCGCTCCCTGATGTACCCTCTGATCCCTACTCTGGAGTACCCCCCACTACTTCCAGGAGTCGGTGGTAGGGGAATGGGAGCTCTAGGCGTAAGTTGCTTGGCTGCTATTCGCTGCTCTAGCTGCCCTTCCTTTTGGCGCCTGTCGTGACGTAGTGGTTGCGCTTTTGCGTGGGGATAGTGGGCTATCCGTGCGTTGGTTTGTTAATTTATAAAATTTTATAATAGTTTTTAGTTACCAGAATTCCCGTTATTTGCTTACATTTTCTAATGTAGAATCTTAAATCTCCTTTAAAAAGAATGCGAAAGAAATGCGAACGGTTCTTCTAGCATGCTCCGTTCGAAAGCTGACTTAATTCCGCTTATAACAATTGTGCGGTTTTTATAATTAAGGGGACCGCCTACATTAGGAGGTCAAAATCAAGCACTTTTTCGTGAATTTTTTACAAAGAAACTACACAATGGATTGTTTTGAAATTTTTACTGTTTATTATGTATATCAAAAGGTTTACAAAAAAATTTTTTTTATTAAATTTCATATGTTTAAATAAAAGTTATTAATAATTGAATGCCGATGCCTTTGAAAATTCCTTCTCCACGGCGTGCAGGATAGCGTCCCATAGAATCATCTGAATCATAAAAATAAAAAATTTTTGTAAAGTTTATGAATATAGCTTCTATTTGAACTAAAAAAAATCATGAATTTATTAAAATAAATAAAAAAAATTGTTGTTTAAACAATAAAATTGATTTTTTGTAGAAAATTTTCGTGTTTTTTTGTTAATAACTTTTTTTTGGCAATAACTTTTACTGATTTTTTTAGTTCAAATAGAAGGTAATTAAATAAGCTTTAATTTAAAAAAAAAAAGTCCATCCGTCAAGTAGTTTTTGAGTAATCGTGCACGCCAATTTGAAAAACATCGTTTCGAGAAAAACGCGTTTAAAGTTTTCGTACATTCGTACAAAAATAGTCGATAAAAATTTTTTATCGTTTATTTACCTTAACTTTTTGGTCAATCTGCTATCCCTGCTCCATAAGAAAGTCCCTGCCAGGATCCCTTCCCCTCCCGACCGTTGGAGATTCTCACCTGCCGCTCTGCTCGTAGCGCTCGGAGCGCTCGGAGCACGCGCACTATATATTATATTTCGACTGTTTACAGTTCGAATTCGGACTTGAAACTTTGGGAGCATATTCTACAGATGATATACTTTCAATTTAAGCAAAAAAAAATCGATTTTTTTGACCCTCTAATGTAGGCGGTCCCCTTAATAAATTCTGGTGTCATAAACTATTATAATTACAATTATTTTATAATGATATATATATATATATATATATATATATATATATATATGTGTGAATATATATATATAATTACTTATCATACAAGAAATGATTGTTAATAACAATTAGGTGGTATAAAAGTGTTTAATTATTACAGTTCTTCGGATCAAACGATATATCGAATTGGTCTTGTCGTAGCGGATGGCCGCAATACCAGGCGGTCGCGCCGGGTCTCTTATCTTATCGCTAAATGAGCCCATGTACAACTGTACTGAATGAAGCTCGGAGGGTCGCTTATCTCTTGGAGAATAATTTTATTCTTATACTGTTTTATAAGATGATTTAGTAATTTTGCTTGCAACAATTCATGTTGCTTTGCTACTTATTATGTAGGATATATATATATATATATATATATATATTAGCTGTAAGATTTTATAATTGTAATTTTTTATTGTCTTGTCAAATATTATTTAGTGTATATTAATATCTTCATGTCGAAAAATAAAAGTTTACTTGAACCTTATTACTTCTTAATTTTTTATTAAACGTCCAAGCTCATTTGGCGTATGAATTTATATATATATATATATATATTCTTTTAACAATTTTATAATTTTATGAATATTACGCTCGCAATAAGAAGTGCTCTTTATAATATTCGTTCGATTTATTATTCTCAAGTCCTTTTTGTCTTTAGACTCGGGCGCGTATGTTGAGACATGGTGGAAGATAAGATTAGTGGCACGCGCCATGCGATAACGCACTGCGTTCGGCTTAGCCTTAGCCTTTGGCGCATATAAAAGATTTATAATTTAGCTTAATTATTTGTACGTATAAAATCATGCTTACTAAACTTTATTCGTTGGATTTCAATTTTATGTTTTGATTCCATTAATACATTTTAATATATTTTATTTCCTTCATTAAATTTATGTTTTACTGTTAGTTATATTGTTCTTATAATTCGCCTTCTAAATTTCGTATGTATATATGTTACGTATTTTTTGTACGATTTACAACTTAATAATAATTTAGTAAAGCATAGTACAATGTATATTTATTAATAATTATGCGTGTTTAATGGTTAAAGCAAAAAGGTCGTCTTGAATTTATTTCATGCCTTGATTTTAAAAGAATATTATTTTCGAGTCTTAGTCCGAAGTCTAAGGCATGAATGTCGTAAGTATCAAGGGAGATAAGATACGTCGGCGCGTGTTAGTAGATAACGCAGCGCACATCGTTAGCCTTGGCCGCTTGACCGACTTATTAATTCACGCATATAAAATCATATTTTATTAGCATTTACCTATAGGTTTTAGATTTGCTACTAACAAAAGAATTATTGTATTTAGGTTGCTAGAGTACATATGTTATATGAATAATTAAAGCGCTTAAGCAAACGGATATTTCTCGGACAATATATAGGCTTAACGTATATAAGAATATATTGCATGTTTTTGTAACTACAAATTTTGTGTGCTCAATTTGCCTTGTTATTTTTATTAATAATTATACCTATATATACTAACAACAAGGGCAATAAGTTGGTCCGAGTTTGTTTCGCGATTTAATTCTCATTAATTCTTGCATACGGGATTACGTATAGCGCTGTCTCTCTCGCTCGCGCGGGTCGACCGATAGCGCTGTCTCTCTCACTTTCACGTACTACTTATTGAGGTCTCGCGTATAGATCTCGATCGGTTTAACCGTTCGATTATGCTCCATTATATGTTTGAGGAGGCTTAATAGGTATTGTTGGCGTTATTATTTATTATTAATTGATTTATTATATGTATATATATATATATATATATAAATTTTATATTTATATTTGAGTAATGTATTTTTGAATATAGATTCATGGTTTTTTGTGTATTTTATGTTGAATTAATCTCTCAGACGGTCAAATATTATTTGATTTGTTTCCAGGTGCTGGGACTTGGAATTCTTTCTACTTATTTATGACAAGTTGTTTTACATTATTAGGAAGGGGAATATATATATATATATATATATATATATATATATATATATATATACATGTGAATATATATATATATAATTACTTAACATAGAAGAAATGATTGTTAATAACAATTAGGTGGTATAAAAGTGTTCTAATTATTATAGTTCTTCGGATCAAACGATATATCGAATTGGTCTTGTCGTAGCGGATGGCCGCAATACCAGGCGGTCGCGCCGGGTCTCTTATCTTATCGCTAAATGAGCCCATGTACAACTGTACTGAATGAAGCTCGGAGGGTCGCTTATCTCTTGGAGAATAATTTTATTCTTATACTGTTTTATAAGATGATTTAATAATTTTGCTTGCAACAATTCATGTTGCTTTGCTACTTATTATGTAGGATATATATATATATATATATTAGCTGTAAGATTTTATAATTGTAATTTTTTATTGTCTTGTCAAATATTATTTAGTGTATATTAATATCTTCATGTCGAAAAAGAAAAGTTTACTTGAACCCTATTACTTCTTAATTTTTTATTAAACGTCCAAGTTCATTTGGCGTATGAATTTATATATATATATATATTCTTTTAACAATTTTATAATTTTATGAATATTACGCTCGCAATAAGAAGTGCTCTTTATAATATTCGTTCGATTTATTATTCTCAAGTCCTTTTTGTCTTTAGACTCGGGCGCGTATGTTGAGACATGGTGGAAGATAAGATTAGTGGCACGCGCCATGCGATAACGCACTGCGTTCGGCTTAGCCTTAGTCTTTGGCACATATAAAAAATTTATAATTTAGCTTAATTATTTGTGCGTAGAAAATCATGCTTACTAAACTTTATAAAATTGTACATTCATTAGATTTCAATTTCATGTTTTGATTCCATTAATACATTTTAATATATTTTATTTCCTTCATTAAATTTATGTTTTACTGTTAGTTATATTGTTCTTATAATTCGTCTTCTAAATTTCGTATGTATATGTGTTACGTATTTTCTGTACGATTTACAACTTAATAATAATTTAGTAAAGCATAGTACAATGTATATTTATTAATAATTATGCGTGTTTAATGGTTAAAGCAAAAAGGTCGTCTTGAATTTATTTCATGCCTTGATTTTAAAAGAATATTATTTTCGAGTCTTAGTCCGAAGTCTAAGGCATGAATGTCGTAAGTATCAAGGAAGATAAGATACGTCGGCGCGTGTTAGTAGATAACGCAGCGCACATCGTTAGCCTTGGCCGCTTGACCGACTTATTAATTCACGCATATAAAATCATATTTTATTAGCATTTACCTATAGGTTTTAGATTTGCTACTAACAAAAGAATTATTGTATTTAGGTTGCTAGAGTACATATGTTATATGAATAATTAAAGCGCTTAAGCAAACGGATATTTCTCGGACAATATATAGGCTTAACGTATATAAGAATATATTGCATGTTTTTGTAACTACAAATTTTGTGTGCTCAATTTGCCTTGTTATTTTTATTAATAATTATACCTATATATACTAACAACAAGGGCAATAAGTTGGTCCGAGTTTGTTTCGCGATTTAATTCTCATTAATTCTTGCATACGGGATTACGTATAGCGCTGTCTCTCTCGCTCGCGCGGGTCGACCGATAGCGCTGTCTCTCTCACTTTCACGTACTACTTATTGAGGTCTCGCGTATAGATCTCGATCGGTTTAACCGTTCGATTATGCTCCATTATATGTTTGAGGAGGCTTAATAGGTATTGTTGGCGTTATTATTTATTATTAATTGATTTATTATATGTATATATATATATAAATTTTATATTTATATTTGAGTAATGTATTTTTGAATATAGATTCATGGTTTTTTGTGTATTTTATGTTGAATTAATCTCTCAGACGGTCAAATATTATTTGATTTGTTTCCAGGTGCTGGGACTTGGAATTCTTTCTACTTATTTATGACAAGTTGTTTTACATTATTAGGAAGGGGATATATATATATATATATATATATATATGTATATGTATATATATATAGGGTTATAAAAGATATGTAAATATGTATTATATTTTAAATGGTTCACATAACAATTTTTGTAGTAGTTTTTTGTAGTAACTTGTAGTATTCTGTAGTAGGATGTAGAAATTTTTCTTATGCATTTATTATATTTTTCAGATATCAAGACTGTGGAGGATTACTTTCTAGTAGTGCATATATATATATATGTTTGGATTTACTGGAACTCAACGAGGACTGAAAATTAAAGTAATCTAGGATTTTAAAGGAAGTTCTTGCCTGATTAATTATATTTTATTCGTTAAAAAAATATTTAAATCATTAGTTTTAATAAAACTTGTTACTTTATAAGGAATTCTTATTTAATTGTTACTGACCAACTGTTTTTATATTTTAATTTGTAATTAAATAATCAAAGTAGATATATATGTTATTCAATAATAATTAAAATTTTATATAGACATATTCGGCCAATAGTACTAATGTACAGTGAAAATTTATTATAACGCTTAGAAAAATAATTAGTCAAAGGGAATTTATTAATTTTTATTCCTCTTATTTCATTTATATTGTTAATTACTTTATTATCGATTATTATTGCTGGGTTTTAGAGCGAAATTAATTATTATTTATGGATATTAATTTTTTGATTGACAGTACATTTATTGTTTTATATTTTATATGTATGTAGAATATTAATTTTATAACTTCTTTTATTGTTAATAATTCTTTATAATTTTTATGTAGCCTTGCTTTCAGAGTATTCGTTAGCATTTTATTATAGGTTATGTCTCCCTTTTTTATAGGGCCAAATATTATTTATTATTTTTCAGCTTTCAAGATCCGAAATTACTGCAACTATTCATGGCAGCTGGCCATATTATTATGAAGAGAATACATATAGGATCATATCATTGTCTATTGACAAGATTCAAGTATATATTACCCTTACGAATATTTTACCTTATAACTTTTTCAATAATTTCCCTTTTATATTGCTATTACATTTTTCAGGTGTCGCTATATCGAGGTTTCGAGATGGTTGACGGACACGGACGATTCGATTTTTAACATTAAAGCGATAGTGAACATATACGTATGTACATCTCTCTTTATGCTTATTTCGACTTCGAATATTGAATAGGGGTTACGTGGCTTAATTTAGAATAAAATGATATCTGCACTTTCCGGGTGTAGAAAGTGTACAAAAGGTGTAAAAGAACAAGGTGCACTTAAGGTGCAGAAAGTACAAGACTAATTATAGCGCCAGGAGGCGTAATTAAAGGCAAAAGACACAGTAGCAACTATAAAAGACTGGTGCCAACAATATCAGAGAAAAGGTGCGGAAAGTGCACAAGAATGCAGTTAAAAAGTGTAGTACAGAAAAATTGCTTTTTAAGTGTAAAGTGCAAGGTGCAACACTTTGTATGGTGTGACAGCGTTTTAAGACTGTTTTTCAAATGAGTAAGAATAAAGGTGCACAAAAGTGTAGTAGGTGCACCACGAGCGAAGTCCTGAATACGGAATATTAACATTAAAGCTATTGGTTCGAAGTAATCTTATGTTTCAATTCTTCCAAATATTAATTTAATTATATATATATTTTTCAGATTTCGAAATTTGTAATAGCTGCAGCTTACTTATGGCAGCCCAGTTACATCATCCATTGAAGTGATACGTATAAGACAATAAGATCAATCGTTAAAAGATTTTAGGTAAGTATTGTTTTATAATTAAGTGTTTTTAATTAGTCTTTAAATAAATTGTTTCTAATATTATTTTATAATTTTCAGGAGAAGAGTTATGTTTTATGAGGTAGTTCGGTTGGTCCATAAATGTTTCCGTATCTTATTGTAAAGGAACTTTCATGGAGCCTTACGGTATAGTAAGTATAGGTACTTATACAATTACGATATTTTTGCTCTAACAATATAAATTACTTGAATTCAAAAAATAGAAATTTAAATTTGTCTTCTTTTTGATTAAAGGAATTAATTATAATAGTGTTTTATATAGCAGTTATGTTCACTTTTCTGTGATTAATTTTAAAGTATATAATTATTTTATATACTTGATTACCGCAGGTATAATATAATATTTTTCCTAGATTTTTGGATATATATATATATATATATATATATTAATAGATAATTGAAATAATAAATTTTACGCTAATATTCATATAATAATTTGTATGAATTCTGTCGCGAACAACTTTTAACACAGGTTGCATTATTCAAAATAATTCTTTTGAAGATTTTTCTTTAATAACACACTTTCGAATCTATTCCTTTCCTGAATAAGGTTGACTAATAATAATACTTTATATAAATATCTTCGTATTTGGTTAGTACTGCCAATATATCATAATATACTTCTGGCTATATGCTATATCAATCAATTTATTATTGATGCTTAAAATTTGTGACAATATGTATGTCAATTCAGTATTTTAATTTATTAAAAGTTTTATGAGTGATTTTTAAAGTAGTGATGTAGGAATTTTATGACTTCTTGTTGACTTGTATATAATGAAGTCCTTTTTCCAATAGTTATAACAGCTACTTTGATAAATTTATTAATTCTATTTGATTAATATATGCTCATAAAGCCAGTTATTTAGTTAGCACTGGTGGTTTGCTAGTATTTTGATTATATAAGATAACTAAATAATATGAATATTGATTGATTACATATAATATATATATAGTAATATGAATATATAGTAATTATATATAATTACACAAAATTATATAAGATGAAAATTGCTTTATACTATTCTATAAAGCAGTATTTAAATTTTTTGTTGCGGGACGTAACACCTGATTACTACACCCCTAACTATTCACCCGTCGCTCTAGGAGAAATAGATTTTGACCCCATCGATATCTCCCCAAGCGAGGAAAATTTCGTAGATTTTGAAATAAATCAACTCCTCGACTACTTAAGTAGTGAGGAATTCCTCGATTCAATTGTAGACCTGTAAAATTTTATACTATTTTAACATTAACAAGATTATTATTATTATTATATCCTTCTACGTTTAATACAAATCTACATTTAATGTACATGGATGAGGGAGTAAAATAAATAAAAAACCAGAAATTATAATACAAAATATATATTTATTATTTGTCAACCTTAACATATCTCAAAAGGGAAGCATCCTACAGATCCTGAATCTCTCGGCGTCCCGGGGTATAGCCGGCCTAGCAGGTTGCCCTGAAAAAGAAATAGAGAGATACTGATTGTTCGTCCTCGCACGGTAAGCCCTGCAGAAACGTTGAAAAACGATAAAAAGGGACGTAACAAAAAAGATAAAAATATTTTTTGGTGGCAGCGGTGGGATTTGCCATAAAAGGATCTAAGCTTCCGAGAGATAATTAAGTGTTTGACGAATAAATTTTATAACATGTCTAATATGCAAACTCGATCAAGTTCGACGAGCTCTGTAGCCACAGGGGCTACAAGAAAACAATATACGGCAGAGGAAACTGAAATCCTCATGCAAAAGATAAATGAAAAGGAGAAACAATTAAAAGAGCAAGCTGAAGCCTTGCAAGCCAAAAACGAGCATCTGACAAAAATGCAGGAAGAAATGAGCCGCAAAGAAACGGCCGGAGCTCAAGAACAACCAGCTGTATAACAGCTGATGGCTTCTATGCAAACAATTACTAGTTATATTGAAAGGATTAATTCAAGGCTCATGAATTTAGAAACCTCGCAAAAAGAAGAAAGATATATTCCACGTGAAGATCGAACATCTTCTCAACCAACATCCCAACACTTTGACATTATGGATCAACCTTCTCCAATACGCCTTAAAGATGCCATTGACACAGTCCCTAAATTCGACGGCCATAAAATGTCAGTTTTTCACTTCAGCAAAATTTGTGAACGCGCTCTCGATTTAATACCCGCGTATCACGAATATCATTTAGTGCAGCTTATTATTAATAAACTGCAAGGACATGCATATTCTGCCATAGAAGGAGTAGAGTGTCACTCCGTTTTCGAGCTAACAAAGAGATTAAAACTCATTTTCGGACCAAATAAGTCAGTCGACCAATACCGAGGAGAACTGGCTAACATATACATGAAACAAAATGAAAATATTTTCGATTATATAAGTAGAGTGCAAGAAATACGTACTGCAATTATAGATGGAGAATCTGATTTATCCGGAAACATAGGAGAAAGAAGAAAAGACGCCATCGAAGCAACCACCATGAACAGCTTCATCAACGGGCTTCCATCCGACTTGCTAGTACGTGTAAAGCTCGAACATCCGAGAACCTTTGAGGAAAGCATTAGCACAGCCATACAATTATCCAAAACCATAGAAGCTGAAAACATTCGAAAGCGAAGTCTCTTCCGTCCGAATTTTCAACCCCGTGCTGATCTTCCTAACCACACCGGTAATATATCTCGCCAAAATCCTACAGGCAACAATGCCAACAATCGCTATTATCCCAACAACGGACATACAACCTCACAACCACCCTTTACCACATCCCCAGTTAAATTAACGACGGCTGGACAGCCTCAACAAAATTATCAGACTAAAATCTGTCGCTACTGTAAAACTCCTGGACATCTCATAGAGGAATGCCGAAAGCTTGCCTACAGAAGAACCTTAGAAGCAACCCAACCCGGTACTTCGGGAAACGCGCAAGGCGTTCCGTTGAGAACCGACGTCCGCCGGAACGACCTGCAGCCAGGACGTCCGACTTACCACATTCAAAAGAAAATCAATGTGATAACATCGCATGAAACTCCTGCACAAACTTCCGAATCTGCCAAATAAATGATATGCAACAATCTACGGAATTGCCCACAGTAACGTTATTTTCTCCTGATCTAACAACTAACTGTAAATTCATGATTGATTCAGGATCAGGATTAAACCTTATTAAAGAAAAATGTTTAAATCCGCACGTTACTCTCGACAAAACTAATCCTCTATGTCTGCAAGAAATCGCTTCCGAAACTATCGTTACATTGGGAGTTGTTTCTATATCTATTCTCGGAAAACTGTCCGAATTTTACGTCATATCCGATTCAATAGGATTCTTACAAGATGGAATTTTAGGCAATAATTTCCTGAGGGAACGAGCCGTTATAGTCAACTATAGAAACAACTTTATACAGTACGAAGATGTGAAGATTCCTTTTTCAAACTCAAATACCATATGCCTTAAGGGAAGGACCGTCACTCCCTGCTCTTTTTATATCACTAATCCAGAAAAACAAATCGGATATGTACCTCGTCACACTCCTGCCGAGGGCATATTCTTCGGAGAAGCTATCGTCGCTAATAATATGGGAAGAATTCACATGCCTATATTCAATACTTCCGAGGAAGAATTGGTCTTTAACATTCCTTTCATAGAGCTGCAAGATTATGATACTCATGAAACAATAGAGAATCCCACCGGAACCCAAGGGCTTCCCAGAGGATTAATCAGAACTTCTAATGTTAACAATCTCGCTGGACTAGACGAATCCCGAGTGGAGCTCGTTAAAGCCATAGATAATCCTATTTATTTTAACCAGGCATTGTCAGAACCAACGGACAAAACTATTGATATCATAAATCTTCTTCGCCTCGAACATCTGAATTCCGAGGAATCAGATAATGTTCGACTACTAGTTTTCAAACACTCCGATAGATTTCACCTGCCCGGTGAACATCTTCAAGCGACTAACGCCGCTCAACATTATATTCCTACTATTAATGAAATGCCTGTCCACACGAAACAATATAGATTTCCTCCTGTACATAAGGAAGAAATTAATAGACAAGTAAATGAATTACTGTCCTCAGACTTAATTGAACCTTCTACCTCCCCTTACAACTCTCCTTTATGGATAATTCCGAAAAAGCCAGATTCCTTAGGGAATAAACGATGGCGAATGGTTATCGATTATCGAAACCTCAACGAAAAAACGATAGGCGACGCCTATCCTCTTCCAAATATAACGGACATATTAGATCAACTCGGATCTGCCAAATATTTTTCAGTACTGGACCTAGCTTCCGGTTTCCACCAGATACCTATGGCATCAAAAGACGCTAATAAAACTGCTTTCTCTACGCCTTACGGACATTATCAGTTCAAACGAATGCCGTTTGGATTAAAAAATGCTCCAGCAACGTTTCAAAGACTAATGGACAATGTTCTTTCCGGACTTCAAGGGAACGAACTATTTGTTTACATGGACGACATTGTCGTGTATGCACGATCATTGCAAGAACACGAAAGTAAGTTCGAAAAATTAATGCAGAGATTGAGAGCTGCAAATTTAAAATTACAACCAGATAAATGCGAATTTTTACGACGTGAAGTTATGTATCTAGGACATATAATTGGATCCGACGGAGTCAAACCCGACCCCGCTAAGATAAAAGCTATAATGAATTTTCCTACTCCGAAGAATCCGAAAAACATCAAACAATTCCTAGGAC
Source organism: Camponotus pennsylvanicus (assembly GCA_023638675.1). Lineage (NCBI taxonomy): Eukaryota > Metazoa > Arthropoda > Insecta > Hymenoptera > Formicidae > Camponotus > Camponotus pennsylvanicus. Next base: position 52,400 of record JALHBL010000646.1, read on the forward strand.
TGGCCGGATACTATAGAAGATTTATTCCGAATTTCTCCAAAGTCGCTAAACCATTAACTGACCTCTTAAAAAAGGATAAGAAATTTGAATGGACAACGAAACAAACAGAAGCCTTCGATATTCTAAGGAGCTCACTATGCTCCGAGCCCATTTTACAATACCCCGATTTTACTAGGCCATTCATTTTAACTACCGACGCATCTGGATATGCGGTTGGAGGAGTGCTTAGTCAGGGAATAATAGGGAAAGATTTACCTGTTGCCTACACCTCTCGTATTCTAAATTCCGCCGAGCAAAATTACTCAACAATAGAGAAAGAATGTTTAGCCATCGTTTATTGCGTGAATCACTTCAGGCCATATTTATACGGAAGAACTTTCATTATCGTAACTGACCATAAACCATTGGTATCGTTGCATTCCATCAAAGACCCTTCATCAAGGTTATGGAAATGGAGAACTAAAATATCAGAATATCAATATGAAATACGCTATAAAAAGGGAACCTTGAACCACAACGCTGATGCCTTATCTAGGAATCCACCCGTTAACATGGCTATTCCACTATTCCTCATCGATGAAGGAGAATACTCATCCGATGAATCCATATTTTCATATAGGCCTCAAAGGCCACAGGAAAAATCTAGTACACCCGAAGGTCAGAATGCTAGATCTAATCAGGAAGACCTGGGAATCCATCAAAGATCCGCTGAAATCTCAGCTCCCCCAGAGCATCAACCAATAGAGAATTATCAAAATTTTTCCACCGAACGAGAAGACGATGATAACGGAGTTACCATTGAGGAAGTCTCGGACTCCGAAGAAGACTCCGACTACACGGAAATATTGGATTCTGATATCGTACCTCATCAACAACAACCCCCTGAACCTCCACCATGGAGTCGTGCTCAAATACGGGAAGTCAGAGACAATCTGTTGAAACAAAAGGATAACCATGTAATATTCGTCCATCTAAATGGAACACCTTATGATAACGGAGCAAAGCTATACCAAGAAGCTGAATTACTACCCAAATATGACGGATTAACCTACGAAAGAGCTAGGGTATGCACCGTAAAAACCAACACGTTGATCGCTCTTCCCATTAAACAAAACAATCGTACTCTCATCGAAGCGCAAACTCTAAAAAATTGTCTGCGTTCTCTCGTAGACGTAATTCACGAACTCGACCTTTCTTCAATAAGCCTTAGCAAGACCGGACGTTTCGACGATTTACCATGGTCATACATATTCAATCAAATCAAGAGACATTTGCAAGAACTACCAGTCAATATAACTATATGCCTAAATCTAATCCAGACACCCGAAATCGAAAAACGTCAATCTCTAATTTTAGAAAATCACGCCTCAGCCCACGGCGGACATAAGGGCGTAACAAAGACTTATAATCGGATCAGAACACGTTATTGCTGGAAAACGATGAAGAAAGATATTCAAGATTTCATCAGAACCTGTCGAGAATGTCAATTAAAGAAATTAACAAGAGTAAAAACCAAGCAACCCATGGTCATTACCGATACGCCTGGGATGGCCTTTGACAAAGTCTCTTTGGACATTATAGGACCTCTACCCATCACGGAGAATAACCATCAATACATACTAATCATGCAAGATTTATTAACAAAATATTCTGTTGCCTCACCATTACAAGAGGCCACTTCTTTAACAATTGCTGATACTTTCACCAAAGAATTCATTTGTATATATGGAGCACCGCGCGCCATATTAACGGACCAAGGTACTAACTTTTTGTCAGCCTTAATGCGACAATTAACGAAAAGATTTAATATACAACATTTTAAAACTACAGCTTATCATCCTCAATCAAATGGATCACTAGAACGCTCACATCACGTGTTGACGGAATATTTAAAGACACAAATCGATAAAGAAGATAACTGGGACCAATATATTAAAGTAGCAATGTTTTCATACAACACTAGCGTGCATGAAGGCACAAAATATTCACCTTATGAATTGGTTTTTGGGCGAATAGCTCGATTACCGTCCGCACATCCTATCATCGAAGAAAATATCGAACCTACTTACCACGAATATATCACAAATCTCTTTAATAAAATAAGAGATCTGCAAATACAAGCCCATCTAAATCTCATACGCGCCAAAGAAAGGAGTAAGACATACTATGATCGCAATTTAAATCCACAAAACCTACAAATAGGAATGCACGTGTTTTTATTAAAAGAGCCACGAAAAGGGAAGCTCGCTAATCAATACACCGGACCACATGAAGTCATCGAATTACTACCCCCTAGTAATATTAAACTTAGAATTGGAAACCAAAACCGTATCGTTCACACGGATAAGATAAAATTGTCCCACTGTCAGCCAGGATGAGATAATAACTTAAATAACTCTGTTACAGATGCTCTGGCATAGGCAGCCAGTCCAGCCTGGACCGGACTCAGCGCTCTTACATCAAGTAAAACAATCGTTCCTATTCGCTCATTGTATGCACGCAGTAGGAGCCATCTGTTTGACCGATGATACTAATCTGTGCAGCCAATGTTACTCTCGGATTCGCACACAAATTATCCAAAACCAGTATCGACGTCTTAGGAGACATTTCTTCATAAACAGCCACGTCGCTAGAGACGAATGCTGTTCCACCTGTGGTGCTACTGTGATAAAAACTAGATCCATAGACAATTGCATCTCGTGCGTCCTAACTGCGAGTGAGTTGTTATGCCTCCTCGATAGCACTTCAACTCATGTCGACGATTTCGAATATCCTTTAGTTCTTAATGTGTACGATAGAACCCCTATAGTATAAGGCATGTCTTCTATCGACACGGTATACTGCATTACAATTAGAGGATACCGTGATCCCATTCTGAATATCTACTTCTGCGAACGTTGCTACCAAGGTGTACAATCTTCTTCTCTGAGGTCTCAACTTCCTTTACTATCTTCTCATTTCTTTTCTTTGGGACCACATCACGCTGAACTCCACTGTATCAACTGTCATCGAGCTCTTATTACTCTGAGACCTTTGCATGAGTGTCCTATCTGCATTAGGAACATCATTGAACTGTTGATTATACAACCTCTATGTAACAATGTTTCATAATGTCTCAACCACCCCCGAATGCTGTATGTATTAGATTACATGGGTATCTTCACCTGCACAACCATAGTCACTATTGCTGCGCTTGCTATTGTATGCTACATACTACTTGTAACTCTCGATTCTTCCTCCCAGTAGACTCTCACATTATATCTGTTGCCCCACATCCTTATAGAACTATCTGCTCATATTGTCAGCGACCCATAACTATAATAAGACCTTTGGCTAATTGTTCCGTCTGCACACGAAACATTGCAGAAATATTTAGAGCCACTAATCCTTCTAATCTCGCTATTAGTGAGAATGAAAATACAAATTAAAACCTCTTAAATTTAAAATGCTACCTATCGAATACACTGATACCTTATCCCATGTAATACACGAGGAATTTAACGGATATATTTCTTCAAGATATAATCTGTATTACTGCGCCTTATGTAAGTCACAAGCAGACCATGAACTTTACTATATAAATTACCATAGTATATCTGAATCCTTCCCCGACATCACAGTGTCTAAATGTTGCATATGTGCTCGCAATGTGTCTAGTGTAACTCCTATAATAGATTGTAGGAGATGTTTCTTACACTATTTGGAAGGAGAGCGTGCACGAGAATCTCGCAGAATATCTGATTAAATGGATTTCCTGCCAAACGTAATACCTGACGAAGACTTAAACGCATTGTCCAACTTGTTACATGTCGAATTAGAAGGATATATTTGCTCCCATAATGATCGATATTACTGTCGTTCATGTGAAATGTTCGAAACTAGAGAACTTCAACCCATTATATACCACATTGTTACAAATTTTCCTCCAGCTTCTCTGTACAGCTTTAGATGTCATATGTGTAATTTAGTACTATCTCTCATAACTCCCCTGTCGGACTGCAGATGTTTTTTATATCATTTACAAGGAGAACAAGCTCAAGAATTCCAATTAAACAGGAATTGTTGAATAATTCACAATGAACAACGTAAATGATTCATCTTGCAACCACGACATCCATAACTTGTTGCCACACTTCCCAAACATCTGCAAAGCAGAATGTAAAAAAATAATATTCTATAAGAAATATACTAAGAGAAACCGTAAACCGGTTCGTATATGTTGTGCATGCTGTAAAATTCGTCAATTTCGGGTTAATGACCTAATAGTATGTCACTGGGTAACCTCCGGTGAAATAACTCTCTAAATGTGAATATTGTCTAGCTCCTCTAGATACCACTCGCTCTATCTTTCAGTGTTCTGAATGCTTATTTTCCTACTTTGAAAGGGCAATATATGAAAGGAACCATGGAAGAAACATTAATAATTTAACTGCCTTCGCTTTTTGCAGGACTCATCAACAAGGGGTATACGCTTAAAAATGTGTCCACCCTCAAAACCCAAAACTCCCATCCATCCGCTTCTAAAGGACTCATTCTTTAATAGTTTTCGCGTAAACTGCGTCATTATATTAACTCACGATGTTCTAAGTGACTCAAGCTCTCACCTCATTTGTACAAACTGCTACAATCCCACAATTTATAATAGAGTTCTTACAAGATACTCTCATACGTTTCAATATGGCTCAGTGCCCTTACAAAAATGTCGTAACTGCGGCCAAAATTGTTATAAAAGCCGACCAATTATAAAATGTATGAAATGCGTTAAAGCCTACTACCAATTTACCTCATGTATAAAGAAAGAGGAAGAAGATACTTACAAACAGTTAGTCGGTCTATCAGTAGACTCCTCGACATTAAAAATAGAATATGGAGTGGCCGAAATAAGGATTGATCCTAATGACCCAGAAGTCTTGGAAGAAATAATTTCTTCTTAAATATCAATCCTTGTTTTGCTACCTAAAATATAAATAGAAATTATTACAATATAATCATTATATACTTATTCAGATGCCTCATTTATTGTATCTCTAGTTAACATAGGCACCCACAAATTATAACCACTAATTATAATAACACATATATATATACGTGTGTAGTAGCAGTAACAAATATATATATAAAGAAAAAAAATAATAATAATAATAATGATAAATAAATACACACTAAATATAGTATAATTATGAACAAATATATATATATAGATAAAAATTTTTATAAATAATGTTATAAAGATACCCACTATGTATTCAAATCTTAATTAATATAGAATTTTTTTTTCTATGCACATATGATATACACTTACATATATATGTATATCCATTTATACTATAATCACAATTGCGACAATTATTCACTGTCAAATATTCATAAGAATGTATCAACCATTCATCAAGTAATCATATAACATATATATATCCACATATACTGAAATCATGATTATTTCAGAATACCATGACACCTTTAGTCCTAATAATCTTCTTATGTGAAACCACTGCTCTTATTGGATTCGACTGCGGAGGACAACACCTCAATGTCACCGCTGTCTCTTTACTTGATGTTGGCGAATGTGACTTGAACATACGAAAACCCAATACCACTGATGTTCATATTCAACTAATGCAATTGTCTGACTACAGCTATACGGAAGTCATACAATGTAATGTTACGTCCCCAGTTCCTCAGGACGGGTCTGGAAGTCTTACTTTCCCAGTTGGACGCAATTAATCTCTCAATTTGTTTTAGGGCAACCTGCTAGGCCGACTATACCCTGGGACGCCGAGAGATTGAAGGTCTGTTGTGCTCGTAGAGAGGATTCAGGAGGGAATGCGAATAAATAAATGATTTCTATAGATTTAAGATTTCTTTATTATTTCACCTTTGTATAACTTGAATAATGTGAATTTATTCCTCAGGAGAGTAACCGTATATTTCTGGGAGAATATATAAATGTTCGATATCGATATTTGCAATAGGTATTGCGATTTCTATTTGGGGAATCTCCAAGGGTGCGAAAGGGTCTAGATCCTCGTAAGTTACTGGTGAATAGCTTGGAGGAGGATAGAAATCGTCTTCTTCCGTTGAATAGTTATGTTGGTCTGGTATTACTGCGTTGGGCGCTATCTCAGCGCTTCGTTCTTCCGTTTCTAAAATAAAGTCGCTCAGTTCTTCAGGTAGTTGAGAACCTATTTCTATGACCTCAGGTATGGGAGGAGAAGACTGACTTATTGTAGATGGGGTAGGCTCTATGATTTCATTATCCGGCGAAACAGTAATCTGGGGTAAGCGTCGTGTACGTCTGTTTCGGCGTATACGGTGAGAGGTTTCGCGAATGGAAGGCGTTTGTTGAGTACCCTGGTTGGCACGTCGTACGCGGACCATCTATTAATTATAGTTTGATAACAATTTATTTAATTAAGTGAATATGTAATAATATTGTATAGGGATTCGATGTTATCGGTAATGTAGATTTCGATTTTACCGACCGATGGTAACTTTAGTTTACCGACCGATGCTAACTTATCGACCGCCGGTAATTTATATAATTTTGTTAAATTATTAGGTTAGTTTTGTTTTTTAAAGTGAGATTTGAATATCTAAGGTCGGTTTATGGAAAATCGAAGAGGCTTGAGGAGGAATAAGGAGATTGGATACTTTAATAGTGTATCCACCTGTCAAACGTCTGGTTTAGCATTAACCTTACAATGTCAGGTTATAATAAATGAAATGTACTAAGATAATAATTGAAATTATCAAAAGCTAAGCCAGTGCATCATCACTAATTTCTGGGATGTATCTCGTGTCTTGAAATTAAGGCAAGATTCAATCTGACGGTTGCGTCAACCAGCTCCAAAATTAAAAGACAATCTCATGAAAATTGCCAATTAACCGGGCCGAAATTGTATCTTCGCCTAATCAAACGTCGATTGACAGGACACTCTAGTTCCGTTTTCCAGGAATGGTCAACAGCTCCAAGAGAAAAAGGAAATTTCCCTGAGGATAATTGCCCTTTTCACTGCGCCGCGCCTTGAGCAATGTTCTGCCGAAGCAGCCTCGCTTTATTCACTGTCAATCGAGTTGTCTTATCAAAGAGATAAGTCCCAGTAAAAGTCTTCCAATTTGAAGTAATATTTAAATAACTTGAGTATATGGATGAGGGAATATGGATAGTCGAAGGTATAGATTCCCGAATTAAAATTAATGTTAGTATTAAGAATTTAGATGAATGACATTCATCTAAGTATTTACCAAGAGCTGCTGTATTTAAATGTGTGGATGCTGCTTCCTTCCACTGGATGCCGTCTACCTCGGTGATGGCTCAGGAAGAGGGTTGCAGTCAAGTAATGTAGTCTCTCGGTGTATAAAGATGATTCCTCTCTGGTGGAGACCGACTGCCTCGGCGAGGTCCCTGAAGAGAGGTCTGGAGCCGTTGGAGAATAAATGGCAGGAGACCCAGATTATATGCTCGAAGACACTTTATTTTAAAGTATACTTGAATATAATAGAATATAATATTTGACGGCTCTGATGTATGGAGATGTCTTCTGGAGAGCGCCGTCAAATGCTCGGAGATCGTTGGGTCAAATGCGAGGAGGACCGCTCTGCACGGGTTTATATAGGCGCCGGTCCCGATTTTGCACACGGTCCCAATGGTGGTGGATGTGCTTCGATGTGGAGGGAGTTGAGCTGTGATTGGTTCCTCCTGACGTGCTGGATGCGCGCTGGTTGGTTCTCTCTGACGTGCTGGATGCGCGCGCCGCTGGGCGTAAACCGGGCGTTGCCGCAGAAATTGGGCGTAGTTTGCGTTGTAGAAGGCGGGACTCTTCAGAGTTGGAGTGGGGGCGACGGAGCGGTCAGTATAGAATCGGCTATACTAGTTACATCGTCTTTTGACATATAATTTTTATAATAATTATTTGACTATCAGAATTTCTTTGCAGTTCACATGCATATATTTTCTAATGTAGAATTTTAAGCTCTAACTGTAGAAATGTCAACGGAGTTTCTAGCATGCTCCGTTCAAAAGTTCATTCTTTTCTTTTATGTATTAATATATAAAAATGCCTTTAAGTATTATTAATAAATTCTGATATCATAATTATTATAATTACAATTCCTTTAACATCTGAAAATATATATATATTTATGATTACGCAGTGGGTTATAGATATATGTATATTTATATAGATATATCTATATGAATATAATTGTTAAGTAAGAAATTAAGCTCCGTATGTTAAAAACACTTTAAATTTGAAATTAGAAAGGCCATCAGAGCTAAACGCGGATGGTAGTGCATAAATTCAACGAGAATTAAGTTCTCGTTGAAACTTATTCGTGTGCACGGGGCACAAATTTTTCTTGGTATCTAATTTCAAATTTAAAGTGTTTTTAACATACGGAGCTTAATTTCTTACTTAGTTATTTTAAATGTTACGCTGGCGGAAGATGGCGTCATTCCTTAATTTAATATATATATTTGTAGGCGACCGAGAAGTATCGGGTTGAAGGGTCTGAATAGCTCAGTGGTAAGAGCAGTCGCCCGGCAAGCGAAAGACTCGGGTTCGATTCCCGATTCAGCGACTTTCGGCCCGATATTTTTCTCGCCTACAACACTACAGAGGGGAAAAGAGGGATATTAATTAAATAATTTCTCGAATGGAGAATTATTTAAAAATTTGCTTGGTATCGTACCAAGAAAAATTTGTGCCCCGTGCACACGAATAAGTTTCAACGAGAACTTAATTCTCGTTGAATTTATGCACTACCATCCGCGTTTAGCTCTGATGGCCTTTCTAATTTCAAATTTAAAGTGTTTTTAATATAATTGTTGTTAACAAAATCTTATTTTAGCGTGCAATAATCTATTTTATATTGCAGTGGGATATAAATTAAAAAGAGTAATATTAATTAATTGCATTTCATGGCGCAATAAAGTATTGCAGCTATGTTATATATGAATATAATTAATTCGCGGTGAAATAAAATAATGTAAATTAATTGTTTTTAATAAATTATTGCAGCTATTTCACGCGGTGGGATATAAATAATATAATTTTAATTTACGACGGAATAAAGGCTATTAATTAACTATTTCAATAAGTGATGCAACAATTTTTATTCTTTTGATTTAACGTTTAATATTTATAACCGTTAGGTTTCTGAATTAATAAATTAATAAAATTTATTGCATTTAACAATAAATTCGTTTGTCTTAATAACAATTAACTATTTCATCGTGTTGCGCAATAATATTCAAACGGAATATTCTTTTGATTTAATTTTTAATATTTATAACCGTTAGGTTTTTGAATTAATAAATTAATAGAAATTATTGCATATGCTTAATATTAACATTTAACAATAATTTTGTTTGTCTCTTAATAATAATTAACTATTTCATCATGTTGCATCATGTTGCGCAATAATATTCGAGCAGAATATTTTGGAATGCGGTGAGCTCACCTTTTCTAAGAATGGCGATCGATAGGTGCTTCTGAGAAATGCGTTGCATTTAGCCTTGAGCACTTTATAGAGACTTATAATATTGTATGCATAAAATCATATTTAAAACTTTACTTATAAAATTAGTAATATTGAAGTTTTCATAATTATGTATATATGTATCGACTCAGCTTTTTATGCTCTTTAAGTAAAAATTATTACGAGATTTATATCTATATTATTTTTTGAGTTAATAAGGAATCAAAGATTTTTGATATAGTATATGCCTTAAAATAATGAGATATATGTATAGTCGGTGCTGAGACGTGTACAAATATATATATATATATGTATATAAAAGTTAATAAAAATCCTTTGAATTTTAGTTTTTAACTTTTTTAGTATCAGGATAATATATTAATATAAGAGGTATACTCTTGTATGTCGGTAAGGTTAGCAACATTATTATCCTCAGTCGGTATGGTAGGAAGTAACCTTATCTTCAGTCGGTAAAGTAGGAAATGACTATCTTCAGTCGGTAACGTCGGTAACTGTGTTATCATGTGTCGGTAACTTTTGTGTTGGTAATTTTTGCTCTGTCGGTAAGGTAGGAAACTATTTTATCGACTGTTGGTAACTTTTGTGTCGGTAACATTTACTCTGTCGGTAAAGTAGGAAATTACTTTATCTTCCGTCGGTAACTTTTGTGTCGGTGACTTTACCTACTGTCGGTAAAGTAGAAAATTACTTTATCGACTGTTGGTAACTTTTGTGTCGGTAACATTTACTCTGTCGGTAAAGTAGGAATTTATTTTATCGACTGTCGGTAACTTTTGTGTGGATGACTTTACCTATTGTTGGCAAAGCAGGAAACTATTGTCGGTAATTTTTATACGGACGATAAATACTTAAATTTATTTCTATCATTCTTAAGTGAGGTTATGTTATGTATAGCTAGCTTCTTAATAAAGAAAGATTATTTTCAGAGACATTGACAATAGTATATCGTGCGGCGGAATAATATTGACGTACTATTAATATTGGCGATAATACAATGCGCGGTGGGATTTTATAATAAAAAATATTGGTGATAATAGATGGCGCGGTGGAATTTTAATTAACAATATTAATTATATTAACAATAATAGGTGACGCGGTGGGATTGAGCTTAATATGTTCAACGGTTGGATTACAGTTTGAAGATTATAAAGGCAAATTTTGCGTGTTTGAATAAGAAATAAAAATTTTGTTGCGGGACGTAACACTGCTTTGATTATTTAATTATAATATTTAAAATATAAAACCAGTTGGTCAGTAACAATTAAATAAAAATCCCTTATAAAAACTAATGATTTAAATATTTCTTAACGAATAAAATATAATTAATCAGGCAAGAACTTCCTTTAAAATCCTAGATTACTTTAATTTTCAGTCCTCGTTGAGTTCCAGTAAATCCAAACATATATATATATTCACTATTAGAAAGTAGTCCTCCACAGTCTTGATATCTGAAAAATATAATAAATGCATAAGAAAAATTTCTACAATCTACTACAAAACACTACAAGTTACTACAAAAAATTACAAATTACTACAATTTACTACAAAAATTATTAAGTGAACCATTTAAAATATAATACATACATATCTTTTATAAACCTATATATACAGGGTGTCAACAAAGTCCCGGGATAGCTAAATATCTCATAAACGGTGCATTTTAGAAAAAAATGTTTCAGGCAAAAGTTGTTTGGTTTCGAGGGGGCCATAAGACGGTACTATTGGTTTGACCTTGAAGAGTCATTTGAAGGTCACGTGAAGGTCACTTCAATTTTTTTAAATGGAACACCCTATATATTTTTGCACACTCTTGTAGCTTATCTCGAGAGCTTTCCAAAACACTATAATTAAGTACCTTTTCGTTAAGTACTTTTTGAGTTATGAGGCTTGAAAAAATTTCTTAATTTTACATAAACCATAAAATATCTTGTAAAATATTTATTTTTCGATTATCTTACCTTAATACTTTTACGTACAAAACAATGAGAGGAATCAATTGGTGTAAAGAAAACACATAGTTGTTTTGAAGAAAAAATATGTAATTTGCAATTAACAATTCCATATTTTTTCTTAAAAACAACTATGTGTTTTCTTTACACCAATTGATTCCTCTCATTATTTTGTACATAAAAGTATTAAGGTAAGATAATCGAAAAATGAATATTTTACAAGATATTTTACGGTTTATGTAAAATTAAGAAATTATTTCAAGCCTCATAACTCAAAAAGTACTTAACGAAAAGGTACTTAATTATAGTGTTTTGGAAAGCTCTCGAGATAAGCTACAAGAATGTGCAAAAATATATAGGGTGTTCCATTTAAAAAAATTGAAGTGACCTTTACGTGACCTTCAAATGACTCTTCAAGGTCAAACCAATGGTACCGTCTTATGGCGCCCTTGAGACCAAACAACTTTTGCCTGAAACATTTTTTTCTAAAATGCACCGTTTATGAGATATTTAGCTGTCCCGGGATTTTGTTGACACCCTGTATATATATATATATATATATATATATATATATCCTCTTCCTAATAATGTAAAATAACTTGTCATAAATAAGTAGAAAGAATTCCAAGTCCCAGCACCTGGAAATAAATTAAATAATATTTGACCGTCTGAAAAATTAACAACATAAAATACACAAAAAAAAACCCATCAATCTATATAAAAATCTATTATCACTATAAAAATTTTAATTAAAGCTAATGTGTTAAAAAGGTATAATATTTTACAAATATATATATAATCATACAAGAATGAAGAAAAACAAATAGTAAAATAAGCATGATAAATCAAATATTAATATACTGAACTTTAACAATAAATATATTAAATTAAATAATAATCACAAAAGGAAAAATTTAAATATGAATAAAATTATTTATGCATAACTCTTTCTGCATGCAGAATAATAAGTCACCCTATAGACACAACCTTCACTCGGTTGTTCACCGGATGTCTCAATATTTTCATCACCTAACGAACACGCTATATGGAAAAATAAAAATATATTTGTTAATAAAATTTCCTTAAAATACATTCCAGTAATAATTTACACATGAATCCATAATCAAAAATACATTACCCAATCACAAATATAAAATTTATATACATATATATATAATAAATCAATTAATAATAAATAATAACGGCAACAATACCTACTAAGCCTCCTCAAACATATAATGGAGCATAATCAAACGGTTAAACCGATCGAGATCTATACGCGAGACCTCAATAGGTAGTACGTGAAAGTGAGAGAGACCGCGCTATCGGTTGACCCGCGCGAGCGAGAGAGACAGCACTATACGTAATCCCGTATGTAGGAATTAATGAGAATTAAATCGCGAAACAAACTCGGACCAACTTATTGCCCTTGTTGTTAGTATATATAGGTATAATTATTAATAAAAATAACAAGGCAAATTGAGCACACAAAATTTGTAGTCCCAAAAAAACATGCAATATATTCCTATATACTTTAAGCCTATATATTGTCCGAGAAATATCCGTTAGCTTAAGCGCTTTAATTATTCATATAACATATGTACTCTAGCAACCTAAATACAATAATTCTTTTTGTTAGTAGCAAATCTAAAACCTATAGGTAAATGCTAATAAAATATGATTTTATATGCGTGAATTAATAAGTCGGTCAAGCGGCCAAGGCTAACGATGTGCGCTGCGTTATCTACTAACACGCGCCGACATATCTTATCTCCTTTGATACTTACGACATTCATGCCTTAGACTTCGGACTAAGACTCGAAAATAATATTCTTTTAAAATCAAGGCATGAAATAAATTCAAGACGACCTTTTTGCTTTAACCATTAAACACGCATAATTATTAATAAATATACATTGTACTATGCTTTACTAAATTATTATTAAGTTGTAAATCGTACAGAAAATACGTAACACATATACATACGAAATTTAGAAGGCGAATTATAAGAACAATATAACTAACAGTAAAACATAAATTTAATGAAGGGAATAAAATATATTAAAATATATTAATAGAATTGGAACATAAAATTGAAATCCAACGAATATACAATCTTATAAAATTTAGTAAGCATGATTTTATACGTACAAATAATTAAGCTAAATTATAAATCTTTTATATGCGCCAAAGGCTAAGGCTAAGCCGAACGCAGTGCGTTATCACATGGCGCGTGCCACTAATCTTATCTTCCACCATGTCTCAACATACGCGCCCGAGTCTAAAGACAAAGAGGACTTGAGAATAATAAATCGAACGAATATTATAAGTAGCACCTCTTATTGCAAGCGTAATATTCATAAAATTATAAAATTGTTAAAAGAATATATATATATATATAAATTCATACGCCAAATGAGCTTGGACGTTTAATAAAAAATTAAGAAGTAATAAGGTTCAAGTAAACTCTTATTTTTCGACATGAAGATATTAATATACACTAAATCATTACAAAATAATATTTGACAAGACAATAAAATATTTACAAATTATAAAATCCTACAACCAGTATATATATATATATATATATATATATATATCTTACATAATAAGTAGCAAAGCTACATGAATTGTTGCAAGCGAAATTATTAAATCGTCTTATAAAATAGTATAAGAATAAAATTATTCTCCAAGAGATAAGCGACCCTCCGAGCTTCATTCAGTACAGTTGTACATGGGCCTATTTAAAGATAAGAGACCCGGCGCGACCGCCTGGTATTACGGCCATCCGCTACGACAAGACCAATTCGATATATCGTTTGATCCGAAGAACTATAATAATTAGAACACTTTTATACCACCTAATTGTTATTAACAATCATTTCTTCTATGTTAAGTAATTATATATATATATATATATTCACAATATATATATATATATATATATATATATACACATATATTATAAAATAATTGTAATTATAATAGTTTATGACACCAGAATTTATTAATTATAAAAACCGCACGATTATTATAAACAGAATTAAGGCAGCTTTTGAACGGAACATGCTAGAAGAACCGCTCGCATTTCTTTCGCATTCTTTTTAAAGGAGATTTAAGATTCTACATTAGAAAATGTATGCAAATAACGGGAATTCTGGTAACTAAAAACTATTATAAAATTTTATAAATTAACAAACCAACGCAGGGATAGCCCACTATCCCCACGCAAAAGCGCAACCACTACGTCACGACATGCGCCAAAGGAAGGGCAGCTAGAGCAGCGAATAGCAGCCAAGCAACTTACGCCTAGAGCTCCCATTCCCCTACCACCGACTCCTGGAACAGAGTAGGGATCAGAGGGTACATCAGGGAGCGCAGCTCAGTCTTCCGTGCATTTGACCTGGAGCTCTCGAGAAGAAAACAACTACAGCGATCACGAGCGTACTTCAGAACATCTTCGAGCCGAAAAAGAACTTAGCCGCAAAATATTTTTTCGGTCTAAGGACTTAGTCCAGAGAGCTGTCAAATATTATAGTATACTTTAAAAATAAAGTGTCTTTTGAACCATCACTTGGGTCTTCTGCCAGTCATTTGTCATCGGCTCCTCCGACTCTCCTACAGGGACATCGCCGAGGCAGATCGTCCTCCACGGAGATTCATCACAGCAGTACTTTTGGGTAAGTACTCTTGTTAATTATCTGACATTTTTCTTTTCATCTCTCGTGATCTGCAACTAGAAATCAGATATTGTTATTACTTTACCACATCTATAGAAGAATTATATTACGTGTAGTAGAGTTAACAACTTACCTTCATACTATAACTCAAGTACATTGATTATATTTTAACATCAAACGGTTACCACCTATATCCCTGCATCCATGCAGTCAATTTATTAGAATTTTATTTCAAATTTAAAGATGTTATGGGACTTATCTCTTTGATAAGACGACTCGATTGACAGTAATTAGTAAGACCCTGCTTCGGCAGGATAACCCTAATTCAGGCACAGTGAAAAGGCAATTATCTTGAGGAATATATTCCCATGATAGAGGTTTCCTTTTGACTCGTAGCTGGTGAGGCAAATAAAAAATTAGCGGCCTCCTGTCATATCGACGTTCGATTAGGCAAAGATACAATTTAGGCCCGGTTAATTGACAACTATCCTGAAGCTGCGTCACTGATGATGGAAGTTGCCTCTTAATTTTGGAGCTGTCTGATGTAAATAACATCAGGATTGAATCTAGCCTTGATTTCAAAATACGAGATCCATCCCAGAGATTAGTAATGATACACTGGCTTAGGCTCATATGAAAATTTCACAATATACTAAGCCAGCTGCATTGATAGATCGTCATTTCGATAACATATCCTGTAATCCTCTTCTTAATTGATATCCACACATCCGATTTTAGATTTAACATCCATGCAGTCAATTTATTAGAATTTTATTTCAAATTTAAAATGTTATGGGACTTATCTCTTTGATAAGACGACTCGATTGACAGTAATTAGTAAGACCCTGCTTCGGCAGGATAAATCTAATTCAGGCACAGTGAAAAGGCAATTATCTTGAGGAATATATTCCCATGATAGAGGTTTCCTTTTGACTCGTAGTTGGTGAGGCAAATAAAAAATTAGCGGCCTCCTGTCATATCGACGTTCGATTAGGCAAAGATACAATTTAGGCCCGGTTAATTGACAACTATCCTGAAGCTGCGTCACTGATGATGGAAGTTGCCTTTTAATTTTGGAGCTGTCTGATGTAAATAACATCAGGATTGAATCTGGCCTTGATTTCAAGACACGAGACCCATCCCAGAGATTAGTAATGATACACTGGCTTAGGCTCATATGAAAATTTCACAATATACTAAGCCAGATGCATTGATAGATCGTCATTCCGATTGCATATCCTGTAACCCTCTTCCTACCCGATATCCCTACATCTGATTTTAAATTCAAGGGCATGAGGAATAATTAAAAATTATTCAAAGACTTCTAATCACAATTTAGTATCAAGGAAAGAAATAAATAAATTTATTTAGTTATCTACCTTCTCTTCCGCTGTGCAACTTTCTCTTCCACTGTGCATATACGGTGTGTGACGTATTATTCACGCGGTACTTTCATTTTTTGACAGGTGCCCTTTTTCTTTTACAACATCGTAAGTAATAATTAAGTCGGGAAATTAATTAAAATATTATATTATATTCGTGTCGGAACTCGAACCTTTTCTCTTATTAATAGATGGTCAGCGCTCGACGTCCAGACCCTATAACCCGCCGCGAATTCCCTCTGCGAAACGCAGGCGTAACTCGCCGAGAAACAAATAGACAACGGTTATTGCGAGATCGTCCCTCCGTGACACAACAATTATTTGTGGACAGGGATAACATCCCCTCTAATATCATACGCGCCGCCACCGACCGCGAGGACACCCCTTATGACTTGTCCTTCGCCCCCTTGCCCCCCGAATATAACCCACAAACCAACAACAGTAATCCCTCGGCGATACCAGCGGACGTAGTGCCTGGTGAAGAAGAATTCGAATTAGCAGGCTCGGACACATCAAGCGACGCGTCTACTATAATCGTCGACTTAAACAATCCTACTGACGGGATTCCGCAAGGATTGCTCCGCGCATGGGAGCGAAACGGCGAAATAAGGAGCCCCGCAACGCTGGACCAACAAACTCAGACCGTGCCATCACCGAGCCCTCCCAGGACCCCTGAATCATTCCCTGGTTTAGTAACCAGGGGTGTAGTCACCCCTAACTATTCACCCGTCGCTTTAGGAGAAATAGATTTTGACCCCATCGATATCTCCCCATGCGAGGAAAATTTCGTAGATTTTGAAATAAATCAACTCCTCGACTACTTAAGTAGTGAGGAATTCCTTGATTCAATTGTAGACCTGTAAAATTTTATACTATTTTAACAAGATTAACAAGATTATTATTATTATTATATCCTTCTACGTTTAATACAAATCTACATTTAATGTACATGGATGAGGGAGTAAAATAAATAAAAAACCAGAAATTATAATACAAAATATATATTTATTATTTGTCAACCTTAACACATCTCTAAAAGGAAGCATCCTACAGATCCTGAATCTCTCGGCGTCCCGGGGTATAGCCGGCCTAGCAGGTTGCCCTGAAAAAGAAATAGAGAGATACTGATTGTTCGTCCTTGCACGGTAAGCCCTGCAGAAACGTTGAAAAACGATAAAAAGGGACGTAACACATGTCAAGCAGCAGATGACGTCTCTTTACAATAACGTCATCTTACAAAAATGCGAATTGGAAAGACAAGTGATTACCAATGCCTTGTCTTTCGCTACACTCCAACCAGATGAATTTGCCTATCGACTAATGAAAGGACCAGGATATATGGCTGTTACCACAGGAAAAGCTATGCAAATAGTTAAATGTATCCCTGTTGAAGTAATGGTAAGAAAAACGGAAGAATGTTACGCTGAACTTCCTGTCACGGCGCGTAATCATTCTCTCTTTCTTACACCCAATTCAAGAATCATCACCAAAATTGGTAACGAAAGAGAATGCAGTATAGAACTTCCTACTCTGTATCGAATTGAAGATACATGGGTGCAACTCACTCCTAGTATTCAAGTTAGACAGCTACCGCCTCAACAGCTAAAACCTATGGCTGCTCTAACCTGGAGATACCTTACACCAGGATCCTTGGCTACCAGTGGAATCTACTCTGAAACGGACATAGAGAAGCTAAGAAATCATATTATGTTCCCAGCCGAAAAACAAGCTTTACTCAATGCCGTTGCTAGAGGACTAACTGGCCATTCCATGAACACAGAAGGAATCTCGGTATATAACTTGCTGGATGAAAATTCTCTAAATAAAATTGTCGAGAGCACAGCCTCACGGATCTGGAAAGGATTCATAAACTTTGGATCAGCTACAGCGGGACTTGTTGGAGTCTTCATGATCATTCGTCTAGTCAAGCTGGTTATCGACACAATCATCCACGGATACGCTCTCCATACTGTATACGGTTGCAGCCTGCATTTAATCGGAGCCTTTTGGAGCTCCCTCGCAAACCTGCTACTTCATTTGGCACGAGAACCTTCTAAGAAATCCGGAGACGACAACCAAGACGATCAATCATCTGGCAGGGGAACGAATCTTCAAACCTCCAGCATCGATCCCACTGCGCCTCCGGGAGTAGTCGTTCAACAACCTCCTCCAGTCAAACCTCCAAGGACGATGAGACCTTACCACGAGGAAACCGCCAAAAACGTAAATATGCCTACATCATATACAAATTTAAGAGACCGCTTAATCACTCTAAACGACGATATCTAATCTCCCTAGACCAAAATCCTCCGAAAACAATCGGATTTTGTTCTTATTAGGGGGGAGGTGTTACGTCCCGCAACAAAAAATTTCAAATATTGCTTATAGAATAGTATAAAGAATTTTCCATCTTATATAATCTTTATATGAAGTTAAATATAATCACTATATATTCATATCATTATATATTATATATGATCAATCAATATTCATATTATTTAGTTATCTCATATAATCAAAATACTAGCAAATTCCCACCAGTGCTGACCAAATAACTGGCTTTATGAGCATATATCAATCAAATAGAATTAATATACTTATCAAATTAATTGTTATAACTACTAAAAAGGGACTTCATTATACACAAGTCAACAAGAAGTCATAAAATTCTTACATGACCACTTTAAAACTATCATAAAACTTTTTAATGAATTAAAATACTGAATTGACATACATATTGTCACAAATTTTAAGCATCGCAAGAAGTATATAGATATATATAAGATAAGTAGAAGATATTTATAAAGTATGAAATAGTTTTGATAGAAGAGTTAAGTTGTGATAAAAGGAAAGAATTTGAAATAGTGAAGAATTTATAATTTGATAATATTTTAGAGATTTTAAATATTGAAAAATGAAATAATTTAAACTTTAAAAGAATTATTTTGAATAATGCAAACTGTGTTAAAGTACGTTCGCGACAGAATTCATACAAATTATTATATGAATATTAACATAAAGGTTATTATTTCAAATATGTATTGATATATATATATATTAATTACTTTAGTCAAAAGGAAGACAAATTTAAATTTCTATTTTTGCATTCAAGTAATTTATATTGTTAGAGCGAAAAATATCGTAATCGTATACCTCATAACACATAACCCTTTTCCCGAAAATTATAAAATAATATTAGAAACAATCTATTTAATGACTAAGTAAATACATTCTTAATTATAAAACAATACTTACATAAAATCTTTTAACGATTGATCTCATTGTCCTACACGTTTCGCTTCAATGGATGCTGTAAGTTAAGTAAGATGCAACAATTGCAAATCTTGAAACCTGAAAAAGGAAAATAACTAATCAGAATAAAAGATATAACCCATAATAAAATACTAACGAATACTCTGAAAGCGAGGCTACATAAAAATTATAAAGAATTATTAACAATGAAAGAAAAGTTATAAAATTAATAAACAATAAATAAATGTAATTAGTCAATCAAAAATTTATGTCCATAAATAATAATTATTACTAAAGTAATACGTTAATTTCGCTCTAAAAAATCAGCGATGACAATTGATAATACAGTTCTTAACAATATAAATGAGATAATCGAGAGAAATAAAAGTAACAATTTTTCTTGACTAATTATTTTTCTAAGCGTTATAATAAATCTTCATGGTACATTAATATCATTGGCCAAATATGTCCATATAAAATTTTAATTATTATTGAATAACATATATATATACCTACTTTGATTATTTAGTTACAAGATTAAAATACAAAGAAACACAGTTGGTGAGCAATTAAAATATAATAATCCTTTATACAACAACAAGCTTTTTAAAGGAGTTAATGATTTAAATATTTCTTAACGAATAAATTAATCAACTATGTACAAAAATATTTATATAGAATATTAGTATTATCTAACTTTATTCAAGAAAGATTTAAAAATTTATCATCGAAAGAAAAACCTTCAACAAGAGGAAACGAAAGCCGAAAAAGAAAGAGAAAGCCAAAAAAAATATAACAAAATGCATAACACAAGTATATATATATATATATATACATATATACATATATATGGAAAAAAAAAGGAAAAAAAAAAAGGGAAAAGGGGAAAAGGGAGGGGAGGGGGGGGGGGAAGAGAAAGAAAAAAAAAAGGAAAAAATAAGAGAAGAAGAAAGAAAGAAAAGGAAAAAAAATATAGAGGAAAAAAAAAAAAAAAGGGAAATAAGGAAAAAGGAATAAAGAAGAATGGGAAGAGTAATAAAGTAGGAAACAATAAATATATAACTAACTATGTATATCAAGAATAGTGTGTAAAAGGAAATTTTATATATATATTTATTAAGAGATATAGAAATTTCTACAGATACTACAAATTACTACAATTCTACAAATTATTACAAAATTAAAGTAAGTAAACCATTTTACAATATATATATATATATATATATATATATATATATATATATATATATATATATATATATATATATAAATTTTATATTTATATTTGAGTAATGTATTTTTGAATATAGATTCATGTTTAAATTATTATTGGAATGTATTTTAAGGAAATTTTATTAACAAATATATTTTTACTTTTCCATATAGCGTGTTCGTTAGGTGATAAAAATATTGAGACACTCGGTGAGCAACCGAGGGTTATGTTTATAGGGTGACTTATTATTCTGCATGCGGAAAGAGTTATGTATAAATAATTTTATTCATATTTAAATTTTTCCTTTTGTGATTATTATTTAACTTAATATATTTGTTGTTAAAGTTTAGTATATTAATATTTGATTTATCATACTTCTTTTACTATTTGATTTTCTTCATTCTTATATGGTTATATACATTTGTAAAGTATTATACCCTTTTAATATTATAATTTTGATTAGTCGAACTTTTATAATGATAATAGATTTTTTATATAGATTGATGTTTTTATGTATTTTAGGTCGAGTTAATTTTTCATACGGCCAAATATTATTTGATTGTTATTTTCAGCTGCTGAGACTTGGAATTCCTGCTACTTATTTATGGCAAGCCGTTTTACATTATTAGGAAGAGGATATATATATATATATATAGGATTATAAAAGATATGTAAGTATGTATTATATTTTAAATGGTTTACTTACTAATTTTTGTAATAATTTGTAGAAATTTGTAGTAATTTGTAGTATCTTGTAGAAATTTCCTATATGTATCTCTTAATCAAAATGAATATATATATATATACAGGGTGTATAAAAAAGGTCGGAACCCTTGAATATTTCGAAAAATATAAGTTTTATCAAAAAATGTTTCAGACAAAAGTTGTAGAGTTTAAAAAGTTCTATTTACTGGCAATATCATTTTGACCTTGAAGAGTCACTGGAAGGTCACGTGAAGGTCACTTCAATTTTTTTAAATGGAACACCCTATATATTTTTGCACATTCTTGTAGCTTATCTCGAGAGCTTTCCAAAACACTATAATTAAGTATCTTTTCGTTAAGTACTTTTTGAGTTATAAGGCTTGAAATAATTTCTTAATTTTACATAAACCGTAAAATATCTTGTACAATATTCATTTTTCAATTATCTTACCTCAATACTTTTACGTACAAAATAATGAGAGGAATCAATTGGTGTAAAGAAAATACATAGTTGTTTTTAAGAAAAAATATGGAATTGTTAATTGCAAATTACATATTTTTTCTTAAAAACAACTATGTATTTTCTTTACACCAATTGATTCCTCTCATTATTTTGTACGTAAAAGTATTGAGGTAAGATAATTGAAAAATGAATATTTTACAAGATATTTTACGGTTTATGTAAAATTAAGAAATTATTTCAAGCCTTATAACTCAAAAAGTACTTAACGAAAAGATACTTAATTATAGTGTTTTGGAAAGCTCTCGAGATAAGCTACAAGAATGTGCAAAAATATATAGGGTGTTCCATTTAAAAAAAATTGAAGTGACCTTCACGTGACCTTCCAGTGACTCTTCAAGGTCAAAATGATATTGCCATTAAATAGAACTTTTTAAACCCTACAACTTTTGTCTGAAACATTTTTTGATAAAAGTTATATTTTTCGAAATATTCAAGGGTTCCGACCTTTTTTATACACCCTGTATATATATATATATATTCTGCTTGGTAATAATTAAATCTATGTGTAAAATCGACTGTTGGTGTCAAAGTCTATTTCTTGATAGTTAAATATTAACATTAATGATTTAGGAAGATCTTATAGAGTATATGTATATGAAGTTTATTTTACTTTATTAAAATCTCTATTACATATATCCATAGGTATATAGTCATTTATTACCTTTTACTATTTATTACCATTTATTTGTATAAGGAAGCCTTTCATGTTTTATATGTGTATATGTTATATGTTACTCATGATTTGTAGTTTGTTACTTTATCATATTGTAAAATATATTTTATTAATATATAGGTATAGATCACGAATTTATTTGCATTGTTAACTTTTACTGTATACATTGATTATCTTGACATTAATTATTATTATTTTTCCTTAGAATTGTTGTCAATTAGAGTTTCCCTTATTTTATTTGGGTTATTTTTACGTATAGTATGTGAATATTTAAAGGAATATGAGTTAATAGGTGCTTATGAATGATTTTAATCGATGGTCCCGAAAACCACCGCACCATATACATATATATGTATATGTAGGGGCATGTTTCAAGACCGGGTCTTTTCTTCCGTAAAACATGTATTTATATGTGTGCGTGTATTTTTATTACTTCGTTACATTGTGCCTTGATATTTTATTAATGAATATTTCCTTTTATTTTATAATTAAATTATTAAATTATTAAATTAAGCACATATGTATATTGGTTAATACCAGTTAGGATATACATATATAGATATGTATGTATATATATATATATATATTCTTGTATACATTATATTTATTATGTTATATATATAATAATAGAACTTTATGGCAATATTTGCATACATATTCATACTGAACTTTGTCGCGAACACAGTTGCGTTATTCAAGGCAATCTTGTTGAAGGTTTTTCTTTGATGATAAATTTTTAAATCTTTCTTGAATAAAGTTAGATAATACTAATATTCTATATAAATATTTTTGTACATAGTTGATTAATTTATTCGTTAAGAAATATTTAAATCATTAACCCTTTTAAAAGAAGCTTGTTGTTGTATAAAGGATTATTATTTAATTGTTACTGACCAACTGTTTTTGTATTTTAATCTTGTAACTAAATAATCAAAGTAGGTATATATATATGTTATTCAATAATAATTAAAATTTTATATGGACATATTTGGCCAATGATATTAATGTACCATGAAGATTTATTATAACGCTTAGAAAAATAATTAGTCAAGAAAAAATTGTTACTTTTATTTCTCTCGATTATCTCATTTATATTGTTAAGAACTGTATTATCAATTGTCATCGCTGATTTTTAGAGCGAAATTAACGTATTACTTTAGTAATAATTATTATTTATGGACATAAATTTTTGATTGACTCAGTACATTTATTTATTGTTTATTAATTTTATAACTTTTCTTTCATTGTTAATAATTCTTTATAATTTTTATGTAGCCTCGCTTTCAGAGTATTCGTTAGTATTTTATTATGGGTTATATCTTTTATTCTGATTAGTTATTTTCCTTTTTCAGGTTTCAAGATTTGCAATTGTTGCATCTTACTTACGGCAGCCCAGTTACATCATCCATTGAAGCGATACGTGTAGGACAATGAGATCAATCGTTAAAAGATTTTATGTAAGTATTGTTTTATAATTAAGAATGTATTTACTTAGTCCTTAAATAGATTGTTTCTAATATTATTTTATAATTTTCGGGAGAAGGGTTATGTTTTATGAGGTATACGATTACGATATTTTTCGCTCTAACAATATAAATTACTTGAATTCAAAAATAGAAATTTAAATTTGTCTTCCTTTTGACTAAAGGAATTAATATATATATATATCAATACATATTTGAAATAATAACCTTTATGTTAATATTCATATAATAATTTGTATGAATTCTGTCGCGAACAACCTTTAACACAGTTTGCATTATTCAAAATAATTCTTTTGAAGATTTTTCTTTAATAACACAATTTTGAATCTATTTCTCTTCTGAATAAAGTTGACTAATTTCAATACTTTATAGAAATATCTTCATACATGGTTAGTACTGCCAATATATATCATAATATACTTCTGGCTATATGCTATATCAATCAATTTATTATTGATGCTTAAAATTTGTGACAATATGTATGTCAATTCAGTATTTTAATTCATTAAAAAGTTTTATGAGTGATTTTTAAAGTGGTCATGTAAGAATTTTATGACTTCTTGTTGACTTGTGTATAATGAAGTCCCTTTTTAGTAGTTATAACAATTAATTTGATAAGTATATTAATTCTATTTGATTGATATATGCTCATAAAGCCAGTTATTTGGTCAGCACTGGTGGTTTGCTAGTATTTTGATTATATGAGATAACTAAATAATATGAATATTGATTGATCATATATAATATATAATGATATGAATATATAGTGATTATATTTAACTTCATATAAAGATTATATAAGATGGAAAATTCTTTATACTATTCTATAAGCAATATTTGAAATTTTTTGTTGCGGGACGTAACACCTCCCCCTAATAAGAACAAAATCCGATTGTTTTCGGAGGATTTTGGTCTAGGGAGATTAGATATCGTCGTTTAGAGTGATTAAGCGGTCTCTTAAATTTGTATATGATGTAGGCATATTTACGTTTTTGGCGGTTTCCTCGTGGTAAGGTCTCATCGTCCTTGGAGGTTTGACTGGAGGAGGTTGTTGAACGACTACTCCCGGAGGCGCAGTGGGATCGATGCTGGAGGTTTGAAGATTCGTTCCCCTGCCAGATGATTGATCGTCTTGGTTGTCGTCTCCGGATTTCTTAGAAGGTTCTCGTGCCAAATGAAGTAGCAGGTTTGCGAGGGAGCTCCAAAAGGCTCCGATTAAATGCAGGCTGCAACCGTATACAGTATGGAGAGCGTATCCGTGGATGATTGTGTCGATAACCAGCTTGACTAGACGAATGATCATGAAGACTCCAACAAGTCCCGCTGTAGCTGATCCAAAGTTTATGAATCCTTTCCAGATCCGTGAGGCTGTGCTCTCGACAATTTTATTTAGAGAATTTTCATCCAGCAAGTTATATACCGAGATTCCTTCTGTGTTCATGGAATGGCCAGTTAGTCCTCTAGCAACGGCATTGAGTAAAGCTTGTTTTTCGGCTGGGAACATAATATGATTTCTTAGCTTCTCTATGTCCGTTTCAGAGTAGATTCCACTGGTAGCCAAGGATCCTGGTGTAAGGTATCTCCAGGTTAGAGCAGCCATAGGTTTTAGCTGTTGAGGCGGTAGCTGTCTAACTTGAATACTAGGAGTGAGTTGCACCCATGTATCTTCAATTCGATACAGAGTAGGAAGTTCTATACTGCATTCTCTTTCGTTACCAATTTTGGTGATGATTCTTGAATTGGGTGTAAGAAAGAGAGAATGATTACGCGCCGTGACAGGAAGTTCAGCGTAACATTCTTCCGTTTTTCTTACCATTACTTCAACAGGGATACATTTAACTATTTGCATAGCTTTTCCTGTGGTAACAGCCATATATCCTGGTCCTTTCATTAGTCGATAGGCAAATTCATCTGGTTGGAGTGTAGCGAAAGACAAGGCATTGGTAATCACTTGTCTTTCCAATTCGCATTTTTGTAAGATGACGTTATTGTAAAGAGACGTCATCTGCTGCTTGACATGTGTTACGTCCCTTTTTATCGTTTTTCAACGTTTCTGCAGGGCTTACCGTGCAAGGACGAACAATCAGTATCTCTCTATTTCTTTTTCAGGGCAACCTGCTAGGCCGGCTATACCCCGGGACGCCGAGAGATTCAGGATCTGTAGGATGCTTCCTTTTAGAGATGTGTTAAGGTTGACAAATAATAAATATATATTTTGTATTATAATTTCTGGTTTTTTATTTATTTTACTCCCTCATCCATGTACATTAAATGTAGATTTGTATTAAACGTAGAAGGATATAATAATAATAATAATCTTGTTAATCTTGTTAAAATAGTATAAAATTTTACAGGTCTACAATTGAATCAAGGAATTCCTCACTACTTAAGTAGTCGAGGAGTTGATTTATTTCAAAATCTACGAAATTTTCCTCGCATGGGGAGATATCGATGGGGTCAAAATCTATTTCTCCTAAAGCGACGGGTGAATAGTTAGGGGTGACTACACCCCTGGTTACTAAACCAGGGAATGATTCAGGGGTCCTGGGAGGGCTCGGTGATGGCACGGTCTGAGTTTGTTGGTCCAGCGTTGCGGGGCTCCTTATTTCGCCGTTTCGCTCCCATGCGCGGAGCAATCCTTGCGGAATCCCGTCAGTAGGATTGTTTAAGTCGACGATTATAGTAGACGCGTCGCTTGATGTGTCCGAGCCTGCTAATTCGAATTCTTCTTCACCAGGCACTACGTCCGCTGGTATCGCCGAGGGATTACTGTTGTTGGTTTGTGGGTTATATTCGGGGGGCAAGGGGGCGAAGGACAAGTCATAAGGGGTGTCCTCGCGGTCGGTGGCGGCGCGTATGATATTAGAGGGGATGTTATCCCTGTCCACAAATAATTGTTGTGTCACGGAGGGACGATCTCGCAATAACCGTTGTCTATTTGTTTCTCGGCGAGTTACGCCTGCGTTTCGCAGAGGGAATTCGCGGCGGGTTATAGGGTCTGGACGTCGAGCGCTGACCATCTATTAATAAGAGAAAAGGTTCGAGTTCCGACACGAATATAATATAATATTTTAATTAATTTCCCGACTTAATTATTACTTACGATGTTGTAAAAGAAAAAGGGCACCTGTCAAAAAATGAAAGTACCGCGTGAATAATACGTCACACACCGTATATGCACAGTGGAAGAGAAAGTTGCACAGCGGAAGAGAAGGTAGATAACTAAATAAATTTATTTATTTCTTTCCTTGATACTAAATTGTGATTAGAAGTCTTTGAATAATTTTTAATTATTCCTCATGCCCTTGAATTTAAAATCAGATGTAGGGATATCGGGTAGGAAGAGGGTTACAGGATATGCAATCGGAATGACGATCTATCAATGCATCTGGCTTAGTATATTGTGAAATTTTCATATGAGCCTAAGCCAGTGTATCATTACTAATCTCTGGGATGGGTCTCGTGTCTTGAAATCAAGGCCAGATTCAATCCTGATGTTATTTACATCAGACAGCTCCAAAATTAAAAGGCAACTTCCATCATCAGTGACGCAGCTTCAGGATAGTTGTCAATTAACCGGGCCTAAATTGTATCTTTGCCTAATCGAACGTCGATATGACAGGAGGCCGCTAATTTTTTATTTGCCTCACCAACTACGAGTCAAAAGGAAACCTCTATCATGGGGATATATTCCTCAAGATAATTGCCTTTTCACTGTGCCTGAATTAGATTTATCCTGCCGAAGCAGGGTCTTACTAATTACTGTCAATCGAGTCGTCTTATCAAAGAGATAAGTCCCATAACATTTTAAATTTGAAATAAAATTCTAATAAATTGACTGCATGGATGTTAAATCTAAAATCGGATGTGTGGATATCAATTAAGAAGAGGATTACAGGATATGTTATCGAAATGACGATCTATCAATGCAGCTGGCTTAGTATATTGTGAAATTTTCATATGAGCCTAAGCCAGTGTATCATTACTAATCTCTGGGATGGATCTCGTATTTTGAAATCAAGGCTAGATTCAATCCTGATGTTATTTACATCAGACAGCTCCAAAATTAAGAGGCAACTTCCATCATCAGTGACGCAGCTTCAGGATAGTTGTCAATTAACCGGGCCTAAATTGTATCTTTGCCTAATCGAACGTCGATATGACAGGAGGCCGCTAATTTTTTATTTGCCTCACCAGCTACGAGTCAAAAGGAAACCTCTATCATGGGAATATATTCCTCAAGATAATTGCCTTTTCACTGTGCCTGAATTAGGGTTATCCTGCCGAAGCAGGGTCTTACTAATTACTGTCAATCGAGTCGTCTTATCAAAGAGATAAGTCCCATAACATCTTTAAATTTGAAATAAAATTCTAATAAATTGACTGCATGGATGCAGGGATATAGGTGGTAACCGTTTGATGTTAAAATATAATCAATGTACTTGAGTTATAGTATGAAGGTAAGTTGTTAACTCTACTACACGTAATATAATTCTTCTATAGATGTGGTAAAGTAATAACAATATCTGATTTCTAGTTGCAGATCACGAGAGATGAAAAGAAAAATGTCAGATAATTAACAAGAGTACTTACCCAAAAGTACTGCTGTGATGAATCTCCGTGGAGGACGATCTGCCTCGGCGATGTCCCTGTAGGAGAGTCGGAGGAGCCGATGACAAATGACTGGCAGAAGACCCAAGTGATGGTTCAAAAGACACTTTATTTTTAAAGTATACTATAATATTTGACAGCTCTCTGGACTAAGTCCTTAGACCGAAAAAATATTTTGCGGCTAAGTTCTTTTTCGGCTCGAAGATGTTCTGAAGTACGCTCGTGATCGCTGTAGTTGTTTTCTTCTCGAGAGCTCCAGGTCAAATGCACGGAAGACTGAGCTGCGCTCCCTGATGTACCCTCTGATCCCTACTCTGTTCCAGGAGTCGGTGGTAGGGGAATGGGAGCTCTAGGCGTAAGTTGCTTGGCTGCTATTCGCTGCTCTAGCTGCCCTTCCTTTGGCGCATGTCGTGACGTAGTGGTTGCGCTTTTGCGTGGGGATAGTGGGCTATCCCTGCGTTGGTTTGTTAATTTATAAAATTTTATAATAGTTTTTAGTTACCAGAATTCCCGTTATTTGCATACATTTTCTAATGTAGAATCTTAAATCTCCTTTAAAAAGAATGCGAAAGAAATGCGAGCGGTTCTTCTAGCATGTTCCGTTCAAAAGCTGCCTTAATTCTGTTTATAATAATCGTGCGGTTTTTATAATTAATAAATTCTGGTGTCATAAACTATTATAATTACAATTATTTTATAATATATGTGTATATATATATATATATATATATATATGTGAATATATATATATATATATAATTACTTAACATAGAAGAAATGATTGTTAATAACAATTAGGTGGTATAAAAGTGTTCTAATTATTATAGTTCTTCGGATCAAACGATATATCGAATTGGTCTTGTCGTAGCGGATGGCCGTAATACCAGGCGGTCGCGCCGGGTCTCTTATCTTTAAATAGGCCCATGTACAACTGTACTGAATGAAGCTCGGAGGGTCGCTTATCTCTTGGAGAATAATTTTATTCTTATACTATTTTATAAGACGATTTAATAATTTCGCTTGCAACAATTCATGTAGCTTTGCTACTTATTATGTAAGATATATATATATATATATATATATATATATACTGGTTGTAGGATTTTATAATTTGTAAATATTTTATTGTCTTGTCAAATATTATTTTGTAATGATTTAGTGTATATTAATATCTTCATGTCGAAAAATAAGAGTTTACTTGAACCTTATTACTTCTTAATTTTTTATTAAACGTCCAAGCTCATTTGGCGTATGAATTTATATATATATATATATTCTTTTAACAATTTTATAATTTTATGAATATTACGCTTGCAATAAGAGGTGCTACTTATAATATTCGTTCGATTTATTATTCTCAAGTCCTCTTTGTCTTTAGACTCGGGCGCGTATGTTGAGACATGGTGGAAGATAAGATTAGTGGCACGCGCCATGTGATAACGCACTGCGTTCGGCTTAGCCTTAGCCTTTGGCGCATATAAAAGATTTATAATTTAGCTTAATTATTTGTACGTATAAAATCATGCTTACTAAATTTTATAAGATTGTATATTCGTTGGATTTCAATTTTATGTTCCAATTCTATTAATATATTTTAATATATTTTATTCCCTTCATTAAATTTATGTTTTACTGTTAGTTATATTGTTCTTATAATTCGCCTTCTAAATTTCGTATGTATATGTGTTACGTATTTTCTGTACGATTTACAACTTAATAATAATTTAGTAAAGCATAGTACAATGTATATTTATTAATAATTATGCGTGTTTAATGGTTAAAGCAAAAAGGTCGTCTTGAATTTATTTCATGCCTTGATTTTAAAAGAATATTATTTTCGAGTCTTAGTCCGAAGTCTAAGGCATGAATGTCGTAAGTATCAAAGGAGATAAGATATGTCGGCGCGTGTTAGTAGATAACGCAGCGCACATCGTTAGCCTTGGCCGCTTGACCGACTTATTAATTCACGCATATAAAATCATATTTTATTAGCATTTACCTATAGGTTTTAGATTTGCTACTAACAAAAAGAATTATTGTATTTAGGTTGCTAGAGTACATATGTTATATGAATAATTAAAGCGCTTAAGCTAACGGATATTTCTCGGACAATATATAGGCTTAAAGTATATAGGAATATATTGCATGTTTTTTTGGGACTACAAATTTTGTGTGCTCAATTTGCCTTGTTATTTTTATTAATAATTATACCTATATATACTAACAACAAGGGCAATAAGTTGGTCCGAGTTTGTTTCGCGATTTAATTCTCATTAATTCCTACATACGGGATTACGTATAGTGCTGTCTCTCTCGCTCGCGCGGGTCAACCGATAGCGCGGTCTCTCTCACTTTCACGTACTACCTATTGAGGTCTCGCGTATAGATCTCGATCGGTTTAACCGTTTGATTATGCTCCATTATATGTTTGAGGAGGCTTAGTAGGTATTGTTGCCGTTATTATTTATTATTAATTGATTTATTATATATATATGTATATAAATTTTATATTTGTGATTGGGTAATGTATTTTTGATTATGGATTCATGTGTAAATTATTACTGGAATGTATTTTAAGGAAATTTTTATTAACAAATATATTTTTATTTTTCCATATAGCGTGTTCGTTAGGTGATGAAAATATTGAGACATCCGGTGAACAACCGAGTGAAGGTTGTGTCTATAGGGTGACTTATTATTCTGCATGCAGAAAGAGTTATGCATAAATAATTTTATTCATATTTAAATTTTTCCTTTTGTGATTATTATTTAATTTAATATATTTATTGTTAAAGTTCAGTATATTAATATTTGATTTATCATGCTTATTTTACTATTTGTTTTTCTTCATTCTTGTATGATTATATATATATTTGTAAAATATTATACCTTTTTAACACATTAGCTTTAATTAAAATTTTTATAGTATTAGTGATGACATTTGCTTTTTGTTTTTTTTATAATAGATTTTTATATAGATTGATGGGTTTTTTGTGTTGGTTTTTTTTTTTTTTTTTTTTTTTGTTTTTTTTTTTTTTTTTTTTTTTTTTTGTTGTGTTTTTTTTTTGTTTGTGTATTTTCTTACCTTATCACTTTATGTTTACAAAATAAACTTTGAGAGGAAATTGCGTAAAGAAATTATACGTTTTTAAGAAAAATATGGAATTGTTAATTGCAAATTACATATTTTTTTCTTCAAAACAACTATGTGTTTTCTCTTTACACCAATTGATTCCTCTCATTGTTTTGTACGTAAAAGTATTAAGGTAAGATATATCGAAAAATAAATATTTTTACAAGATATTTTATGGTTTATGTAAAATTAAGAAATTTTTTCAAGCCTCATAACTCAAAAGTACTTAACAAAAGGTACTTAATTATAGTGTTTTGGAAAGCTCTCGAGATAAGCTACAAGAGGAGTATATAGGGTGTTCCATTTAAAAAAATTGAAGTGACCTTCACGTGACCTTCAAAATGACTTTCAAGGTCAAACCAATAGTACCGTCTTATGGCCCCCTCGAAACCAAACAACTTTTGCCTGAAACATTTTTTTCTAAAATGCACCGTTTATGAGATATTTAGCTATCCCGGGACTTTGTTGACACCCTGTATATATAGGTTTATAAAAGATATGTATGTATTATATTTTAAATGGTTCACTTAATAATTTTTGTAGTAAATTGTAGTAATTTGTAATTTTTTGTAGTAACTTGTAGTGTTTTGTAGTAGATTGTTTTAATTTTTCTTATGCATTTATTATATTTTTCAGATATCAAGTACTGTGGAGGACTACTTTCTAATAGTGAATATATATATATGTTTGGATTTACTGAACCAACGAGGACTGAAAATTAAAGTAAACTAGGATTTTAAAGGAAGTTCTTGCCTGATTAATTATATTTTATTCGTTAAGAAATATTTAAATCATTAGTTTTTATATTTGATTTTTATTTAATTGTTACTGACCAACTGGTTTTATATATTTTAAATATTATAATTAAATAATCAAAGCAGTGTTACGTCCCGCAACAAAATTTTTTATTTCTTATTCAAACACGCAAAATTTGCCTTTATAATCTTCAAACTGTAATCCAACCGTTGAACATATTAAGCTCAATCCCACCGCGTCACCTATTATTGTTAATATAATTAATATCGTTAATTAAAATTTCACCGCGCCATCTATTATCACCAATATTTTTTATTATAAAATCCCACCGCGCATTGTATTATCGCCAATATTAATAGCACGTCAATATTATTCCGCCGCACGATATACTATTGTCAATGTCTCTGAAAATAATCTTTCTTTGTTAAGAAGCTTTAAGTTATACATAACATAACCTCACTTAAGAATGATAGAAATAAATTTATATTTATCGTCCGTATAAAAATTACCGACAATAGTTTCCTGCTTTGCCA
The DNA here is from genome assembly GCA_023638675.1 of Camponotus pennsylvanicus. Classification (NCBI taxonomy): domain Eukaryota; kingdom Metazoa; phylum Arthropoda; class Insecta; order Hymenoptera; family Formicidae; genus Camponotus; species Camponotus pennsylvanicus. The sequence goes on from JALHBL010000646.1 coordinate 85,795, forward strand.
ACACAATAGGTAAAAGTCATCCACAAGAAATTTACCGACAGTCGATAAAATAAATTCCTACTTTACCGACAGAGTAAATGTTACCGACACAAAAGTTACCAACAGTCGATAAAGTAATTTTCTACTTTACCGACAGTAGGTAAAGTCACCGACACAAAAGTGCTACTGACGGAAGATAAAGTAATTTCCCTACTTTACCGACAGAGTAAATGTTACCGACACAAAAGTTACCAACAGTCGATAAAATAGTTTCCTACCTTACCGACAGAGCACCAATAACACAAAAGTTACTCATTAATAGACAACACATGCAGTTACCGACGTTACCGACTGAAGATAGTCATTTCCTACTTTACCGACTGAAGATAAGGTTACTCCCTACCATACCGACTGAGGATAATAATGTTGCTAACCTTACCGACATACAAGAGTATACCTCTTATATTAATATATTATCCTGATACTAAAAAGTTAAAAACTTAAAAAATTCAAATACATATTTATTTTTATACTATATCAAAAATCTTTATATAACTCATATATATATATATTTTTACTTAAAGAGCATAAAAAGCTGAGTCGATACATATATACATTTATGAAAACTTCAATATTACTAATTTTATAAGTAAAGTTTTAAATATGATTTTATGCATACAATATTATAAGTCTCTATAAAGTGCTCAAGGCTAAATGCAACGCATTTCTCAGAAGCACCTATCGATCGCCATTCTTAGAAAAGGTGAGCTCACCGCATTCCAAAATATTCTGCTCGAATATTATTGCGCAACATGATGCAACATGATGAAATAGTTAATTATTATTAAGAGACAAACAAAATTATTGTTAAATGTTAATATTAAGCATATGCAATAATTTCTATTAATTTATTAATTCAAAAACCTAACGGTTATAAATATTAAAAATTAAATCAAAAGAATATTCCGTTTGAATATTATTGCGCAACACGATGAAATAGTTAATTGTTATTAAGACAAACGAATTTATTGTTAAATGCAATAAATTTTATTAATTTATTAATTCAGAAACCTAACGGTTATAAATATTAAACGTTAAATTGTTGCATCACTTATTGAAATAGTTAATTAATAGCCTTTATTCCGTCGTAAATTAAAATTATATTATTTATATCCCACCGCGTGAAATAGCTGCAATAATTTATTAAAAACAATTAATTTACATTATTTTATTTCACCGCGAATTAATTATATTCATATATAACATAGCTGCAATACTTTATTGCGCCATGAAATGCAATTAATTAATATTACTCTTTTTAATTTATATCCCACTGCAATATAAAATAGATTATTGCACGCTAAAATAAGATTTTGTTAACAACAATTATATTAAAAACACTTTAAATTTGAAATTAGAAAGGCCATCAGAGCTAAACGCGGATGGTAGTGCATAAATTCAACGAGAATTAAGTTCTCGTTGAAACTTATTCGTGTGCACGGGGCACAAATTTTTCTTGGTACGATACCAAGCAAATTTTTAAATAATTCTCCATTCGAGAAATTATTTAATTAATATCCCTCTTTTCCCTCTGTAGTGTTGTAGGCGAGAAAAATATCGGGCCGAAAGTCGCTGAATCGGGAATCGAAGACTTTCCTTGCCGGGCGACTGCTCTTACCACTGAGCTATTCAGACCCTTCAACCCGATACTTCTCGGTCGCCTACAAATATATATATTAAATTAAGGAATGACGCCATCTTCCGCCAGCGTAACATTTAAAATAACTAAGTAAGAAATTAAGCTCCGTATGTTAAAACACTTTAAATTTGAAATTAGATACCAAGAAAAATTTGTGCCCCGTGCACACGAATAAGTTTCAACGAGAACTTAATTCTCGTTGAATTTATGCACTACCATCCGCGTTTAGCTCTGATGGCCTTTCTAATTTCAAATTTAAAGTGTTTTTAACATACGGAGCTTAATTTCTTACTTAACAATTATATTCATATAGATATATCTATATAAATATACATATATCTATAACCCACTGCGTAATCATAAATATATATATATTTTCAGATGTTAAAGGAATTGTAATTATAATAATTATGATATCAGAATTTATTAATAATACTTAAAGGCATTTTTATATATTAATACATAAAAGAAAAGAATGAACTTTTGAACGGAGCATGCTAGAAACTCCGTTGACATTTCTACAGTTAGAGCTTAAAATTCTACATTAGAAAATATATGCATGTGAACTGCAAAGAAATTCTGATAGTCAAATAATTATTATAAAAATTATATGTCAAAAGACGATGTAACTAGTATAGCCGATTCTATACTGACCGCTCCGTCGCCCCCACTCCAACTCTGAAGAGTCCCGCCTTCTACAACGCAAACTACGCCCAATTTCTGCGGCAACGCCCGGTTTACGCCCAGCGGCGCGCGCATCCAGCACGTCAGAGAGAACCAACCAGCGCGCATCCAGCACGTCAGGAGGAACCAATCACAGCTCAACTCCTCCACATCGAAGCACATCCACCACCATTGGGACCGTGTGCAAAATCGGGACCGGCGCCTATATAAACCCTAGCGGTCCTCCTCGCATTTGACCCAACGATCTCCGAGCATTTGACGGCGCTCTCCAGAAGACATCTCCATACATCAGAGCCGTCAAATATTATATTCTATTATATTCAAGTATACTTTAAAATAAAGTGTCTTCGAGCATATAATCTGGGTCTCCTGCCATTTATTCTCCAACGGCTCCAGACCTCTCTTCAGGGACCTCGCCGAGGCAGTCGGTCTCCACCAGAGAGGAATCATCTTTATACACCGAGAGACTACATTACTTGACTGCAACCCTCTTCCTGAGCCATCACCGAGGTAGACGGCATCCAGTGGAAGGAAGCAGCATCCACACATTTAAATACAGCAGCTCTTATAAATACTTAGATGAATGTCATTCATCTAAATTCTTAATACTAACATTAATTTTAATTCGGGAATCTATACCTTCGTCATCCATATACTCAAGTTATTTAAATATTACTTCAAATTGGAAGACTTTTACTGGGACTTATCTCTTTGATACAATATTATGAATAAAGCATATTCACTTAATTTAAATAAACTTTTTGTTAGGCTTTGATAAGACATCTATCAAACTATAATTAATAGATGGTCCGCGTACGACGTGCCAACCAGGGTACTCAACAAACGCCTTCCATTCGCGAAACCTCTCACCGTATACGCCGAAACAGACGTACACGACGCTTACCCCAGATTACTGTTTCGCCGGATAATGAAATCATAAGCCTACCCCATCTACAATAAAATCTCTCCTCCCATACCTGAGGTCAGAAATAGGTTCTCAACTACCTGAAGAACTGAGCGACTTTATTTTAGAAACGGAAGAACGAAGCGCTGAGATAGCGCCCAACGCAGTAATACCAGACCAACATAACTATTCAACCCTATCCTCCTCCAAGCTATTCACCAGTAACTTACGAGGATCTAGATTCGCCCCTTGAGAAATAGAAATCGCAATACCTATTGCAAATATCGATATCGAACATTTATATATTCTCCCAGAAATATACGGTTACTCTCCTGAGGAATAAATTCACATTATTCAAGTTATACAAAGGTGAAATAATAAAGAAATCTTAAATCTATAGAAATCATTTATTTATTCGCATTCCCTCCTGAATCCTCTCTACGAGCACAACAGACCTTCAATCTCTCGGCGTCCCAGGGTATAGTCGGCCTAGCAGGTTGCCCTAAAACAAATTGAGAGATTAATTGCGTCCAACTGGGAAAGTAAGACTTCCAGACCCGTCCTGAGGAACTGGGGACGTAACATTACATTGTATGACTTCCGTATAGCTGTAGTCAGACAATTGCATTAGTTGAATATGAACATCAGTGGTATTGGGTTTTCGTATGTTCAAGTCACATTCGCCAACATCAAGTAAAGAGACAGCGGTGACATTGAGGTGTTGTCCTCCGCAGTCGAATCCAATAAGAGCAGTGGTTTCACATAAGAAGATTATTAGGACTAAAGGTGTCATGGTATTCTGTGATTTCAGTGGATATACTTGATGAATGGTTGATACATTCTTATGAATATTTGACAGTGAATAATTGTCGCAATTGTGATTATAGTATAAATGGATATACATATATATGTAAGTGTGTGTACTATATTTAGTGTGTATTTATTTATCATTATTATTATTATTATATATATATATTTGTTACTGCTACTACACACGTATATATATATGTGTTATTATAATTAGTGGTTATATTTGTGTGCCTATGTTAACTAGAGATACAATAAATGAGGCATCTGAATAAGTATATAATGATTATATTGTAATAATTTCTATTTATATTTTAGGTAGCAAAACAAGGATTGATATTTAAGAAGAAATTATTTCTTCCAAGATATATATCCTTATTTCGGCCACTCCATATTCTATTTTTAATGTGTCTATAGACCGACTAACTGTTTGTAAGTATCTTCTTCCTCTTTCTTTATACATGAGGTAAATTGGTAGTAGGCTTTAACGCATTTCATACATTTTATAATTGGTCGGCTTTTATAACAATTTTGGCCGCAGTTACGACATTTTTGTAAGGGCACTGAGCCATATTGAAACGTATGAGAGTATCTTGTAAGAACTCTATTATAAATTGTGGGATTGTAGCAGTTTGTACAAATGAGGTGAGAGCTTGAGTCACTTAGAACATCGTGAGTTAATATAATGACGCAGTTTACGCGAAAACTATTAAAGAATGAGTCCTTTAGAAGCGGATGGATGGGAGTTTTGGGTTTTGAGGGTGGACACATTTTTAAGCGTATACCCCTTGTTGATGAGTCCTGCAAAAGCGAAGGCAGTTAAATTATTAATGTTTCTTCCATGGTTCCTTTCATATATTGCCCTTTCAAAGTAGGAAAATAAGCATTCAGAACACTGAAAGATAGAGCGAGTGGTATCTAGAGGAGCTAGACAATATTCACATTTAGAGAGTTATTTCACCGGAGGTTACCCAGTGACATACTATTAGGTCATTAACCCGAAATTGACGAATTTTACAGCATGCACAACATATACGAACCGGTTTACGGTTTCTCTTAGTATATTTCTTATAGAATATTATTTTTTTACATTCTGCTTTGCAGATGTTTGGGAAGTGTGGCAACAAGTTATGGATGTCGTGGTTGCAAGATGAATCATTTACGTTGTTCATTGTGAATTATTCAACAATTCCTGTTTAATTGGAATTCTTGAGCTTGTTCTCCTTGTAAATGATATAAAAAACATCTGCAGTGTTATGAGAGATAGTACTAAATTACACATATGACATCTAAAGCTGTACAGAGAAGCTGGAGGAAAATTTGTAACAATGTGGTATATAATGGGTTGAAGTTCTCTGAACATTTCACATGAACAAGTAATATCGATCATTATGGGAGCAAATATATCCTTCTAATTCGACATGTAACAAGTTGGACAATGCGTTTAAGTCTTCGTCAGGTATTACGTTTGGCAGGAAATCCATTTAATCAGATATTCTGCGAGATTCTCGTGCACGCTCTCCTTCCAAATAGTGTAAGAAACATCTCCTACAATCTATTATAGGAGTTACACTAGACACATTGCGAGCACATATGCAACATTTAGACACTGTGATGTCGGGGAAGGATTCAGATATACTATGGTAATTTATATAGTAAAGTTCATGGTCTGTGACTTACATAAGGCGCAGTAATACAGATTATATCTTGAAGAAATATATCCGTTAAATTCCTCAGTGTATTCGATTACATTTTAAATATAAGGTCAGTGTATTCGATAGTTATGGGTCGCTGACAATATGAGCAGATAGTTCTATAAGGATGTGGGGCAACAGATATAATGTGAGAGTCTACTGGGAGGAAGAATCGAGAGTTACAAGTAGTATGTAGCATACAATAGCAAGCGCAGCAATAGTGACTATGGTTGTGCAGGTGAAGATACCCATGTAATCTAATACATACAGCATTCGGGGGTGGTTGAGACATTATGAAACATTGTTACATAGGTTGTATAATCAACAGTTCAATGATGTTCCTAATTACACTCATGAGGTCTGTAATAAGAGCTCGATGACAGTTGATACAGTGGAGTTCAGCGTGATGTGGTCCCTAATAAATGAGAAGATAGCAGTTAAGAGACCTGAAGATTGACACTCACAGTTAGGACGCACGAGATGCAATTGTCTATGGATCTAGTTTTTATCACATAGCACCACAGGTGGAACAGCATTCGTCTCTAGCGACGTGGCTGTTTATGAAGAAATGTCTCTAAGACGTCGATACTGGTTTTGGATAATTTGTGTGCGAATCCGAGAGTAACATTGGCTGCACAGATTAGTATCATCGGTCAAACAGATGGCTCCTACTGCGTATACAATGAGCGAATAGGAACGATTGTTTTACGTGCATGGAGTTGAAGCATCTGTAACAGAGTTATTTAAGTTATCTCATCTGGCTGACAGTGG
>JALHBL010000647.1:0-120144 GCA_023638675.1 Camponotus pennsylvanicus
TATATATATATATACAGGGTGATCCTGAAAAACGATATGTCTGTTAAATGACGTATTCCTGACACCATTCTAAGACAATTTTTTCTTTACCAAAATTTGATTTGAAGCGTAGTTTTTGAATTATAAGCAAAAATAGTTAGTAAATCACGCGTCGAGTACAGAAGGCAGGCAGGAGCGGCGCGGCGTGCCGCGAGCGCGGGCGCAGCTGACCGCCCGACGGGTGATTACCACCGCATGAGTCGCTAACTATTTTATCTTATAACATAAAATTATGCTTTAAATAAAATTTTGGTAAAGAAGAAAATGTCTTAGAATTACGTCAGAAATACGTGTTCCTTAAAATAACGTTATTTTAATAATGAAAAGTTGTTCCGGATCGCCGGCCGTCCGACGTTGCAATCAGCTGATTGCTACACGCGATGTGTGTATGGCGGAGTGTGTGCGTAAGAGAGAGAGAGAGAGAGAGAGAGAGAGAGAGAGAGAGAGAGAGAGAGAGAGAGAGGGAGGGGGGTGGAGGGACAGACATTCATACACACGCACGCACTTTCTTTCTCGCTCTCTTTCTCTCTTTACGCAACACTCATACACTCTCTCATTCAGTCTCTCACTCACACTCTCTCGGTCACTCACCTGCTTACTCACTTGCTCACTCACCTTGTAGCAGCGAATCTTCATGCTATGTATTGTTGTTATCTGCTGCACAGTTATGATTGCTAGAGATGCGCCACACATCGAAATTTTTTCGATTATTAGTCTCACACTCGATTGACACAATACAGATTACACGATAACGAGTTTACTGTTTATTCACTTACTATTGATTTATCGATACCAAAAATTACTTTCAAAGAAACGCGAATGCAAACAGCACATGACTCGACGCGAAGCGACGGACCGCGGAGACTGCGCGACCACAAGAGTTATGTTGCCAGAAACGCGACACGCGACATCTAACAAACGACTTGCGCGTGGCGCGTGATTGACGCGAGATAAGACGAACAATCGGCTAAAACCTTCGCATTGCGAATGCGGTAGAAAACATGAAACGTATAATGACATACTTAAAAAATTAATTATTTATTATAAATAATAACTATTTCTAATTATAATAAATAATTATTATTTTAAAAAGCATGTGTTGTACGTTATTACGTTTTCGAAATTATTGCATTCACGATGCGAAGATTTAAGTCAATCGCAAGAAGCATCTGCTTTAAAATTTTTTTTAGTCAATCCGCTCTTTTCAGAGCGACCAATACATTTTCACGTTGGAACATTTCATTGTGAGCAGAATAAAAATAAATTTTTCCAAATGTAATTTTAATTACATTATTCTTGCGATTGACTTAAATCTTCCAACGTGAAAATGTATTGGTCGCTCTGAAAAGAGCGGATTGACTAAAAAAATTTTAAAGCAGATGCTTCTTGCGATTGACTTAAATCTTCGCATCGTGAATGCAATAATTTCGAAAACGTAATAACGTACAACACATGCTTTTTAAAATAATAATTATTTATTATAATTAGAAATAGTTATTATTTATAATAAATAATTAATTTTTTAAGTATGTCATTATACGTTTCATGTTTTCTATCGCATTCGCAATGCGAAGGTTTTAGCCGATTGTTCGTCTTATCTCGCGTCAATCACGCGCCACGCGCAAGTCGTTTGTTAGATGTCGCGTGTCGCGTTTCTGGCAACATAACTCTTGTGGTCGCGCAGTCTCCGCGGTCCGTCGCTTCGCGTCGAGTCATGTGCTGTTTGCATTCGCGTTTCTTTGAAAGTAATTTTTGGTATCGATAAATCAATAGTAAGTGAATAAACAGTAAACTCGTTATCGTGTAATCTGTATTGTGTCAATCGAGTGTGAGACTAATAATCGAAAAAATTTCGATGTGTGGCGCATCTCTAGCAATCATAACTGTGCAGCAGATAACAACAATACATAGCATGAAGATTCGCTGCTACAAGGTGAGTGAGCAAGTGAGTAAGCAGGTGAGTGACCGAGAGAGTGTGAGTGAGAGACTGAATGAGAGAGTGTATGAGTGTTGCGTAAAAGAGAGAAAGAGAGCGAGAAAGAAAGTGCGTGCGTGTGTATGAATGTCTGTCCCTCCACCCCTCCCTCCTCTCTCTCTCTCTCTCTCTCTCTCTCTCTCTCTCTCTCTTCTCTCTCTTACGCACACACTCCGCCATACACACATCGCGTGTAGCAATCAGCTGATTGCAACGTCGGACGGCCGGCGATCCGGAACAACTTTTCATTATTAAAATAACGTTATTTTAAGGAACACGTATTTCTGACGTAATTCTAAGACATTTTCTTCTTTACCAAAATTTTATTTAAAGCATAATTTTATGTTATAAGATAAAATAGTTAGCGACTCATGCGGTGGTAATCACCCGTCGGGCGGTCAGCTGCGCCCGCGCTCGCGGCACGCCGCGCCGCTCCTGCCTGCCTTCTGTACTCGACGCGTGATTTACTAACTATTTTTGCTTATAATTCAAAAACTACGCTTCAAATCAAATTTTGGTAAAGGAAAAATTGTCTTAGAATGGTGTCAGGAATACGTCATTTAACAGACATATCGTTTTTCAGGATCACCCTGTATATATATATATATATATATATATATACAGGGCTTTCGAAAAGTAACGGACCCCCCCCCTATCTCAGAATCTATGTATCATAGGGCAAAATGACCCGAACAAAAGTTTTATGGTTCATAAAGTTCTGTTTTTTTGTGACCTCAAATTTGACCTTGATCGTGACCTTGAAGGTTTTTTGAAGGTTAATTTGCGTTTTTTAAATGGGAATTGCTATTTTTGACCCCGGATTTGGAAAGGGCGGGAAATTTTACGTTCAGATATGTAATCTTGTGATGGTAAAAATGACATCCAAATCCTACTTTTATCCTACTTTTAGCGCTATCCAGGAACAACGACGTGGACGTAGTAGAATTCTGTTCCCTTTGGGGTGCTTGGGGTAGGATAAAAGTAGGATTTGGATGTCATTTTTACCATCACAAGATTACATATCTGAACGTAAAATTTCCCGCCCTTTCCAAATCCGGGGTCAAAAATAGCAATTCCCATTTAAAAAACGCAAATTAACCTTCAAAAAACCTTCAAGGTCACGATCGAGGTCAAATTTGAGGTCACAAAAAAACAGAACTTTATGAACCATAAAACTTTTGTTCGGGTCATTTTGCCCTATGATACATAGATTCTGAGATAGGGGGGGGTCCGTTACTTTTCGAAAGCCATGTATATATATATATCCCTAAAAAAATACCTTTTAAAAAAGGTAAAGAAAAAGCGTCTTCATCTAAAAACCGTCTCACAAAAAATAGCTATCACAAAAAGTAGCTACCTTTATGTAAAAAATTAACTCTGAACAATTTTCACAAAAAATAGGTATTTTTATAAAAAGTACTGATATTAATTATTTATAAAAAATTGCGTCAAGTTGGAGTGCAATTTCACTTTAAGTTTGTTAGTGTTATAAAATTTTATACATAATATTTTATACATATGTGCTTTTATATAATCCGCTGCTGACAAATAGGTAGAAGTTCCGTTTAAAATCTATTACATTTTTGTCATAAAGAAGAATATTTTTGTTAGAGTTGAATCAATTTTTTAAAATAAAAGATTACGTCAAATGATTTTTAAATTTTTTAGAAAATTAAAATAAGATTAAAAAAACTTATTTAAAAATTAAAAATTCAAAAAAATAAAAGATTACGTCAATAATTTTTCAATCTTCTACAAAAATAAAATAAAAGAACAAATTTTTTTAAAAATTAAAAATGAAAAAAAATATAAATTAAAAAAATTTTAAATAAAAAAACTCGGCGCGCTACCAATTTGATTGGCAATAATAATAAATGATAAATGAACAATTACATATTAACATTATTTCAATTTTAATAATTATTAGGTAGCGCCGAGTTTTTTTATTTAAAATTTTTTTAATTTATATTTTTTTTCATTTTTAATTTTTAAAAAAATTTGTTCTTTTATTTTATTTTTGTAGAAGATTGAAAAATTATTGACGTAATCTTTTATTTTTTTGAATTTTTAATTTTTAAATGTTTTTTTAATCTTATTTTAATTTTCTAGAAAATTTAAAAATCATTTGACGTAATCTTTTATTTTAAAAAATTGATTCAACTCTAACAAAAATATTCTTCTTTATGACAAAAATGTAATAGATTTTAAACGGAACTTCTACCTATTTGTCAGCAGCGGATTATATAAAAGCACATATGTATAAAATATTATGTATAAAATTTTATAACACTAACAAACTTAAAGTGAAATTGCACTCCAACTTGACGCAATTTTTTATAAATAATTAATATCAGTACTTTTTATAAAAATACCTATTTTTTGTGAAAATTGTTCAGTTAATTTTTTACATAAAGGTAGCTACTTTTTGTGATAGCTATTTTTTGTGAGACGGTTTTTAGATGAACTCGACGCTTTTTCTTTACCTTTTTTTAAAAGGTATTTTTTTAGGGATATCACTTCTTTTTGTATAAAAAATTATGTATTTTAAATTTAATTTCTCATAATTATTATTTTTCATAATATTTATTAAACATTTTTAAATAAACCCACCACGATCCCCGTCATACTATAACAAAATGTGACGGTCTCGCTTGCTTAAATTTTTATCCTTTTTAGTTCCTGTATACTATATTACTATATATTACACGTCAAAATTATTGATTTAATTAAGTTTTTATCATATTTACTATTATAGATTTCATTATTATTGCATTATTCTTTATTATAAAATAAAATTCACGTATGAAGAATCAAAGAAAGTTTTAGAAGTTTAGATTAAATTGAACGATAAAACGTATTGCAATTCTGTCATTGTTTAGATGCTTATCTTAAACAAAATTGAAATTTAGCCATTACTAGGTCTATAAGAGAAAAAAAGAAGTTAAAAATTCGAAATAACTTATATAGATGTATGTAATAAGTAAATAATAATAATATAATTACTACATAAAAGTTTGATATAAGTTTGTAGCGTATCATAAAATCATAATAAATATTATTTTAAGACAGCATCAACATATATATAGTCCATCCTCCCAAAACTTAAAATATAATTTTACAAATATGATGTTACTCTTTTCCTTTAAAGCAACATCTAAACCTTATTCAATACAAGTAATCTATTCATACAAGTTATGGTTACGCAGAGAAGATTATCTATGTACATAATTATATATAAGTATGTATATCTATGACTCTATAGTTCTATATAGTATATAGTTATATACATACATATATACATATGTGTGTATGTGTGTGTGCGTGTAGAAATTTACATATTTGACTGCGCAACCATAATTATAGTTACATAGATATTTATTACATTTGCCTGCGTAGACACAAATATAGTTACGCAGAAATATTTCCTACATGTAGAATGATAATATGTATGTGTGTGTGTGCGTGTGTGTGTGTATGTGGTGTGTATGTGTGTAGAAATTTACATATTTGACTGCGCAACCATAATTATAGTTACATAGACATTTATTACATTTGCCTGCGTAGACACAAATATAGTTACGCAGAAATATTCCCTACATGTATAATTATATATACATTATATATATATATATATATATATATATATATATATATATATACACAGGGTGAGCCATTTTAATTAACGCACGCAATTATTTCGGAAACAAAGCATTTTAGAGAAAAATGTTTCAGACAAAAGTTTTATGGTTTCGAGGGGGCCATAAGATGGTACGATTGGTTTGACCTTGAAGAGTCATTTGAAGGTCACGTGAAGGTCACTTCAATTTTTTTAAATGGAACATCCTATATATTTTTGCATATTCTTGTAGCTTATCTCGATAGCTTTTCAAAACACTATAATTAAGTACCTTTTCGTTAAGTACTTTTTGAGTTATGAGGCTTGAAATAATTTCTTAATTTTATAATACATAAATCGTAAAATATCATGTGTTGTGCCGGGAGCGGCACGGGATGTGGGGTAGCCGGGGAGAATGCAGATAAACCTCGGGACCTTCAATTTAGTTTCTACGTTTTTTTATTGTTTTTTAATATTACTCATACAAATATATTCAATTACACTAATCGTCTCGATTTCAGTTAAACCTTTTCCCTTACTATCGTTAAATCGCCTCGTTAGCAATTCAATTAAATTTCGTAAATTAGTGGTTAGCTCCCGGATTCGCACTCTTCTTTGATTAATTTTTTATTAACGACTGTCCGCCGCGAATCCGCGGTGGACGGTTTTTAACACCTCATTTTGGGGGTGTTTTGGAGGGGATCGCCTAGCGACATGACCATATATGGTCATGGACGATTTTCGTGGCGGTCAAGTCCAAGTGCAAACGAAGGAGGTTCAAAGTCGAATCCCTTCGTTGGCATTTTTACGTTTCCGGCGAACTCGCGCGTGGCTCGCTGAGGTAGCGGTTTTACGCGGTTCGCGAACCTTCTATCGCGTCTAAAGCGTATGATGAAATAATTAATTATAATCTTAATAATTAGTTATAGTCTTTCGGACTATAACATCCCTCCCCCGTTGGAAAAGAAAAACGGAGGTTTCAAACGAAGTTTTTCTATATACGTACATCTATATATATATGTATATATATTCCTGTTTTGAACACAATATATTTTCCGCTTACAGTGTTTATTACAATCGTTTCTTATATGTAAGTTAAAATTTATTTCTCCTAAAATCGTGTACTTTTATTTCTTTTTAATATTGGTCTAGGTATTCCGTATGGTTTGTCAATCTCGTCTAGTATTGTGACAGTCGGTCGTTTAGGTTTCTTTTTCTTATATTGGACAATTATCCATATTATTAATATTATAATAATTATGGTGGTTACTCCACTGGAAGCCATTGGATAAATAAATTCCTTTTGTTTAAAGAAATTATCTTCGTTATTATTTAAATCTTTATTCATTTTTTCTAATTTATTATTTAATTCTTTCAATTCTAAAGGATTATTTATTATGTCTTTGAATGTTCGTTCGTCATTTAAATCGTTAATGTTTTGGGAAATTGTAATATTGAATTCTGGTAGAAATGTTTCTATATTCGTTCTGTATGTAATCGTTTCTGTTTGTATCGTCATGTCTGCAGTTGTAAATTTACAGTTGTCGTCTAAAGTAATTCGACCAGATTTTGTATTTTTTTATACTCAGGATAGTTATCACAATTTATTATAATTTGCTGCTCGGATGCAGTCGAATATAGCCAAGAGTGTGGCTGTTGTAACGTAATCCATATGGTGCGGTTCGTTATCGTGTAGTCTGTGTTACAATGTTCGCGATAATCTTGCGCTCGTATATACATTCTAATTTCGCATGGTGTATTTTTGCTTACATGGTATATAGGTTGGCTTTTTTCGCATAAGTATTGATTATTATTATTTATACAATTATTTAGGTATTGTTTTGTCAAAAGTACATATATGCGCATATCTTTATTTATTGCGATTAATTTATTTTCTATTTTCGTATACGCAAATTTATTTACATAATTATGTGTTGGCAGTGATATTACATTTAGAATATCATACATCGGTTGTGCGACTATTGGAAATTTTAATATGGTGTATACAGTTGTTTTGTCGCAGTACGCGCTTACTTTTATATAATTTTCTATCATTAACCATTCGTCGTCTTTTATTTCGAATGGAAAATACGAACCTCGCGGTAATTGTAAGACGGCCTCTTTTAAATGAGAAATTATTTCATTTATTGGTGTTAGTAGCGGATGTATTATGCCTTTACGTACATATGTAAGATATTCTAAAATATCTTTCGCGTCTCTGATTAGATATGCTAGCATCGCGGTAATTACAGTGAAACGTTCGACTATTTCTTCTCGCGTCGTATATTCTCTAATATAATGATTTATTAGTTTACCATTGTGATCTAATATGTTCTCTAATTTATTTAAATGAATTATGGTCGTGTTTAGGACTTTTATTTGATTTTTCGCGGCGTGTTTTAGTGTTTGCTGATTATTTTGTAATAATTGAATTTGTTCGTTTATTAATTTTCTATCGTTCGCGTCCATGAGTCCAAATAATGTTTTAGTAATTGATCCTACTCCATCTATCAGACCTCTGCGTTTGTCTGATGATGCTTTATACAGATTATTTATTAATTTTATTATTTTAGCTAGTGTATTGGAGTCATTGTTAATAATGTTTTTTAAATTTTCGCACGTTTTTTTAATGTGATCTCCGGATTTTGTTTTTACATATTTCGTTTGTTTGTTGTACATATTTATTTAATTGCCAGGTTTTATCATTTAATTCGGTTATATCTAATTTAATTACTAGTTTCCAAGTCTTCTTGATTTGATGTAGATTTCCGATTTTTTCGTAGTAGATTCCTGGGTTGTGCTTGAATTCTTCAATTTCGAACGGAAGACGGGTTTCGTTTTGCTCGGTGGGAACGGGGTTGATCCCTAGTGTTAGTATTCTGTAATTATATATATTAAGTGTTATATTATGCACTTTTGCGAGTGTCATATTTTTTCCGTTTCCTGCTACGTTTATCATTGTGAGAATGGTTTTAGTTTTCTTTGACTAGCTTTGCTATACTTTATATTCATTTGCGAGCTTCAGTCGCTCGCTGTCTTCTCCGTAGCTGACATCATTTTCCGATCGTTAAGATGTCGGTTACAAGTTATCCTTCTTCGTCGGAGGAGTTGTCTCAAGTTAGTGGAGAAGAATTGTGTGGCCCGTGCCAAGGTGTGTCTGGTGCAGCGCGGGATGTGTTGTGTGGCCCGCCTCTGCCGCGCGATCGCTTTCAACGGGCGTGTTTGCGTGTCTACGAATGGCCCGTTATCCTTGCGAGTCACCATAAACTTTAATACGGGTGAGCGAAGTGTCCAGGAAGTGGTGCCCTATCCCAGGGATGTCTTGCACTGGGTGTGGGACTTTTTAGACATTTTTCGGGCGCAGGAAGCCCAGGACTTCGCGGCTTTGCGGGGGCATCGGCGTGTTGAACGGCTGTTAAGGCTCGGTCGGGGTGGCCGGGGTGGTCCGTTACCGTTGGGGCCTCTTCCCCGTTTGAACGAGAGGATGCCCCCCATTGGGCGTGGTCGTGGTCGCTCACCTGGATAAGTACGTTTTATATTTTTTAGTACTCTATGAATAATTTTAATTTGTTCACGTGCATGCGTGTCGTTTTTCTTCCCTTTTTTATGGTGTAGTTAACGTCGGAGTTTTTCTCTAGAATTGTATATGGTTCTGTCCATAGTGATTCTAGTTTCTTTGATCTTCCTCTTCGTAATGTTTCATCGTATACTAATACTTTGTCCCCTACTTTGAATTGTGTTTCTTTTGTGCTTTTATCGTATTGTTTTTTAGCCTTATGTTTTTCTTCTTTTAAGTGTTCTTTCGCGAGTTGATTTGTCGCTCTTAATCTTTCTTCTAATTCTTGCGCGTAGTCGTCATAATTGTACGTCGGTTTAGGCGGTTTTGTTAGCGCTGTCGGAATTTCGGCTTGGTGTCCGTACACCAATTCGAAGGGTGTATATCCTGTAGCGGTATGCGGCGTCGTGTTATAAGTAAACATCGCGAACGGTATCCACTCGTCCCAATCTGTTTGATCTTCATTTATGTAATGTCGTAGATACTCGGCTAATGTGCGATGCGATCGTTCTAACGCGCCGTTGCTCTCCGGTGGGAACGCGGTTGTTTGAATTTTGTTGATTTTTAATAATTTGCAAGTATTTTTAAATATTTCGCTCATAAAATTAGTTCCTTGGTCCGTTAAAATTTTTTCCGGTATTCCGTGTTCAAGGATTATTTTTGTAACGAATTCCTTGCTGATTGTATTCGCTTTTTGATTCGGAATCGGTATTGCTTTACTAAATTTAGTTAAGTTATCTTGGAACGTGAGTAAATATTTATTTCCATTATTAGT
This sequence comes from Camponotus pennsylvanicus, assembly GCA_023638675.1. Lineage (NCBI taxonomy): Eukaryota > Metazoa > Arthropoda > Insecta > Hymenoptera > Formicidae > Camponotus > Camponotus pennsylvanicus. The sequence continues at coordinate 9,962 of JALHBL010000647.1, forward strand.
AATTGTTAACGGTCCGACAATGTCTAACGTGCATTTTTCAAATGGTTTATTAGGCGTGTCTGTAATAATTAACGGTACTTTATTTTTTCGCGATAATTTATTTTTTTGACAAGATTCGGCATCTTGCGATATATCGTTCGACGTCTTTTCTCAAGCCTTTCCAATTGTGCTGAAGTCGGATTCTTTTTATCGTCCGTTCTATTCTTTGATGCCCTCCTATAGGTGCATCATGATATTCGGAGAGTATTTGCTCTTTCTCCCCTTCTGTATACGTTTTTGCCTGTTTGTTGCTTGCTTCGTCTTCTTGTTCTTCTTCTTCGTCTTCTTCTTCTTCTTCTCTCATTAAGACGGCATGATTATTATTTTCATTCGAGGGTCCCGGTACTCAGTGGCGGACTAAGCCCGTCAGAGGCCCGGGGCGGCAAAGCTGAATGAGGCCCTCAGTCTAAGAAGTTGATGTAACTTTAGAAGCCTTTTATTCAGTTGCCATTTGTATGTGCAAGTGTGTGCGTATGTTTATTTAGTTCAAATCTTGCAAGGGAAATTTAAATTCGACTTACATAGATATACATAGAATATGGATATGGATGAGGAAAATAAAATACGAATTAGCAAAAAAACAAGTAGTAAAAATAAAATAATAGGTGGCGTATATTTTATGTAAGTATGTAAGAATATAAGTAAGTAAAATAAAGGCAAGAAAATATATATTTTCGTGCCTAAATATATATTAATTACATATGTAATATGTAACTAATATTACTGCATATATTTTCGTGATTTCATTTTGCTGAACTCAATAACTGTAGTGAAGTCAATTTCTTTTGAAACTTTTCTTTCAATTGAAAGGATAGACAGATTGACGAGTCGCTCTTGATTCATTGTAGATCGAAGGTAATTTTTTATTAGTTTAAGTTTAGAAAAACTCCTCTCGCATGATGCAACCGAGATGCAAATGGTCAAGAAGTATTGGAGTATAAGCGATGTACAGGGTAACGATTCAGTAAAGTCCCATTTTATTATAAATTGAAGGATTTCTTGAGCTGTCCATCTGGCAGCAACGTCAGCACTTGTATTGGTGGCACGTACATGCCTGCGGTACCTTTTAATTTCTTGGAAAACCTGCTCCTTATCAAACTCATCGTAAATTTGTACCAGATTGTCCAGTGCTACAGTCAGAGCATCATCTGAAGCTTCTAGCATAAACTTTGTTTCAATAATTTGGAACATATTGTTGATTTGTTTCATGGCCATGTATCGTTGCGACAATTCTTGTATAAATCGGTCTATACATTCAAACATTGACCGACGTATTTCTTCTTGAATCGATAATGCAGCATCATGAGCTAATTCACCCGCCATGGTTCTTTCTACCTTCCTTCTTCCTCGTCCCTCGATGTTAATATCCATATCATTGCATTTTTTAGTGCCAAAAGCTACAGCATTTTCTACAATTGTGATTCGTTCGGTCACTAAATACTCATTTAGGACCTCTAATTTGGTGAGTCCCCTATCCAGAGTCATTTTTGGAGACTGTAAATATTGTTGAACTAAATTAACTTCCTCCAGTATCGAGAGCCAAAATTGTATATAGGTCAAAAAGGTAAAATCACAAATAGCCGGCAGGAGTAAGCTTGCTCCTGATCTTGTATCTAGAGTATCTCTCTTGTATCTCTCTCTCTCTTGCTTTTGAAGAGTCTTGAAAATTTTCGAGAACACTCACAATTGTCTCTACGTTTTCTTTTAAGACTTTTACTGACTCGTAATGAGCGCTCCAGCGAGTATCGGATAAACGTTTTAAGTTTTTTCCAGTTTTCTCTTTAAGCAATTGCCATCTCTGTGTAGATGACGAAAAGAATGAATATAATTTCTCTACTGTTCCAAAACATGTGACGCTGGAAGGAACGCATGAAAATGCATGGACTCCACAAAGATTCAAGGAATGATTAGAACAAGGGCTGAACAGAGCTTTTGGATTAACTTCTCGGATTTTTCGTTGCACCCCTCCATGGATACCAGACATTGATGCGGCATTGTCATAACCTTGAGCCCTGCACAACGCAATATCCAGTCCATCTTTTTTTAGCTGTTGCTGAATATCTTTTGACATTTCCTCAGCAGTTTTTCCAGACATCAAAACAAAACCCAAAAAAGATTCTCGTACTTCCACAATGTCATTTTCTATATGAACGAATCTAATGATTTGACTCATTTGGTCTGTTTTACTTTCATCAGGGGCGCTATCAAAAATGATTCCATAATACTTAGCCTTTTTAATATCTGCAATAATTGTTTGCCTTACATGTTTACCCAAACACAGAATAAATTCATTTTGTATCTCTTTTGACAAGTAAGAAGTTACTCTCTTTGACCCACCAGCGGACTCTTCAAGTTTTAAGCAATGCTCTTTTAACACTGGATCATATTTAGCTAACAGTTGTACCAATTCTAGAAAATTTCCCCTGTTTTCCGAAGAAATATCTTCACGGTGGCCTCGGAAAGCAAGATTTTGTTGGGCTAAAAATAGTGTTATATCTAAAAGACGATGTAAAATGTTTCTCCATTTCTTAGCTTCATCGTTAATAATCTTCAAGTTATCTTTATCAATAGTTTTATTAAGTTTCAGGCCCATAGTCAACGTTTTCCATTTTTCTAAATTTGATAGATGTTCATGCGATGATTCATGCTGTGATACCTTTGGATTTAATTTCCACCACTGACCAAAACCAGAGACAAATTTATTAATATTATCGCCATCTTCAGATGCAAATAACCGACAGCAATAACAATACAATTTCTTTGTTGATGGTGAGTATAGCATCCATTTCCTTAAATATTTAGTCTCGTTTAAATGTGAGTAAAACCACGACCGACTTAAACAACGATGTGCTCCCTTAGTGTTTTCACCTGGTCTTTTTATAGATTCAAAAGGTCCATCCTTGTTTTTAAATACTTCACTACCCTTTTCGATAATCGAAATTCTGATATGCTCTGGCACAGGTACTGGCCAGTGTGCAGCATCATTGGATAAGAAGAATTCTAAGTTAGTAGCGACGTGTTCTTTCACAGTAATTTTTTCGAATTTACTAGTTTTATTATCCTGTTTTTCAGTGTCACTTACATCGGAGTTTTTATTAATATCACATGTAGTAGATTTTTCACCCCTCTTTGTTGTCTCAATATCAATTATTTGTATATTGGAGACCGATTCAACAGTTTCATTAATTTCTTTGCCAACGCCATCTTTCTTTTCGTTACAATCTGAAAGGTATTTGAATAAAGATCCAGCAAGTGTTTTAGCTTCTTCAGCCTTTGCTTTTTTTAGCTTCCTTTTCTGAGAGCCAGATGGATGAATTCTTTTCACTAAAAACAGATATGGAGGAGAATGAGAAACTTTTGTAAAAGATAGCAGAGTCAAAAATTGTTGCTAATATGAAAACTAATTGCTAATATGAAAGTATTACTTACTTTTCTTTCAAATACACGACAATACGACCACTATTTAAACTCTTAACTCATTTACTTATACGCCGCAATAAAAACCAAAAACACGTACTGTTACGTTTTAAGCTATAATATAAGTGATTTCGTAATGAAATTCAATAGATTTTAAAAGAAAGGTTGTGAACTTATTTGACGTATAATGTATAACATATAACCAAGACCGCGCGTCTTGGTTACGGTTGTTAGATGGCTCGTTGCTAAGGTCTCGAGACGTAAGGAGGGGGCGATAGGCGTTGATTCACGGAAATCGGCCGAAAAGTGCAAAACGTGGATAGCTCTGATGTAGGCGAATGAGAGTAAATGATTTGCGCCTCATTCATTCATCCAGGAATTCCCCGCTTCAAAGACGGGAATACCCCAAGTATTGGATGCGTTCAGCATAAAAGAATATTAGTACCGCGTAAAAAGTCTAGATGGCTGTAGAATTTTGATGAAAGTAAAAAAATACGAAGTGCAATATATAAGTGAAACTGGAATTAGACGAAAACTAAATAGACATTGAATGATTAGCAGTAAAAGTAATTTTAATTTAAAAATTGTAAACCACCGGTACATGCTGTACTTATTTGTGTCTACAGGACCATTGTACGCAACCTCCAACTCCAAAGTACCACTTAGGTAGGCACTGAGCATATTTTAAAAGCCTTGTTTAGGATTTGATCAAGGGAACTTGTAGACATTTGGAGGCCCCCCAGGAACAAGAGGCCCGGGGCGCGCCGCCCCTTCCGCCCCCCCTTAGTCCGCCACTGCCGGTACTGCGTTGCGACTTAACGCGTCGGCGTTCGCGTTTGCTCGTCCGGCCTTATGTATAATCTCATAGTCGTATTCTTCCAATTTTAATCTCCATCGGATTAATCTTGAACCGGGGTCGTTTACATTGAACAACCATATTAGTGGTTTGTGATCTGTCACAATTTTAAATTTTGTTCCGTATACGTATGGTCTAAAATGTTTTACGGCCCATACAATCGCCAGTAATTCTTTTTCGGTGGTATTATAATTTTGCTCCGCCTTTGTCAATATTCTGCTGGCGTAAGCAATCGGTCGGTCGTTGCCTACCTTTCCTTGTGATAAGATTGCTCCGATCGCATAGTCGGATGCATCAGTGGTCACAATAAATTCTTCTGTGAAGTCGGGATATTTTAGCACTGGTGCAGTCATTAATTTTTCTTTTAGTAGTTCAAATGCTGCTTGCTGCTCCGTTGTCCATTCAAACTTTTCCGATTTTTTCGTTAATTTTGTTAACGGTTTAGCTACTTTTGAAAAATTTTCAATAAATTTTCTGTAATATCCTGCAAGTCCTATGAAGGATTGGATATCCTTTACCTTTTTCGGTGTTGGAAATTCTTTTATTGCCGTTAGTTTTGACGGGTCTGGCGATATTCCGTTTTCCGAAATAATATGCCCTAAATAAATTACTTCTTTGCGTAAAAATTCGCATTTATCCGGCTGCAATTTTAAATTAGTTTTTCGGAGTCTTTGTAGTACTTCCTTTAAACGTTTATTATGATCTTCTAAGCTCGATCCGTATATCACGATGTCGTCGAGATAGACCAGGCATCTAAGTCCTTGTATTCCTGTTAAGACCGAATTCATCAGTCGTTGGAATGTTGCTGGCGCATTTTTTAATCCGAACGGCATTCGATTGAATTCGTAATGTCCGTAGGGAGTGGAAAAAGCTGTTTTATTTTTATCCCTCTCAGCCATTGGGATTTGGTGATATCCTGATGCTAAATCTAGCGTGGTGAAATATTTCGCATTTCCCAGCTGATCTAAGATATCGGTTATATTAGGCAATGGGAATGAATCGCCTATCGTTAGTTCATTTAGCTTCCGAAAATCTATAACTACTCGGAGCTTCGGTTTTCCAGATGCGTCTGCTTTTTTCGGCACTACTAATAACGGTGCGTTCCATTGACTTATGCTAGTTCGAATAATTTCGTCCTTTAACATTTCTTGAATTTGTTTATTTACTTCTGTCTTATGTTTCTCGGGTAAACGATACGGTTTCACGTTCACCGGCGCGGTGTCGGCACGCGTGTTTATCTTATGCTCTACCGTCGCGGTGCAAGTCAGTGGTTCTCCTTCCAAGTGGAATGTATCGCTGAATTCTTCGCAGATTTTTAAGAGTGTCTGCTCCTCTTCCTTATTTAAGTGTTGAGTTCGCAATAATTGTCAAATGCGCTGGACTCGCGGAGTGTTGATTTTATTCTTCGTCCTTGATTTTATTGTATTTATTTCGATTGTGTTAATTCTATCTTCCATGTCCTCTAATGTGACGATGGGCGTCGCTAACTCGACGGTTTCATCGGTCGTATTTATCACGCTCACGGGACATGAAAAATTTTTGGGTTTTACTAGACAGCTTCCAATATATACTCCCGGTGTGGTTTCTTCTGTTCGGACTATCCCTATCCGATTTTGATTAGTCGCAGCTTTTATTATTGTTTCGCTACGCGGATTTAAAATTATTTTGTTGCAAGGATGGAGTTTTAATGTGCTGTCTTTTATTTTTATTTCGTTAGTTTCGTAGTCACATTTAGCTGTTTGTTTTTTAAGGAAGTCTAGTCCTAGAACTCCCTCGTGTTCTATGGCGGTATCGTCTTTTATTACATAAAATGCATGTTTTATTTTATGTTTGTTTATTTTTATCGTGGCGTACATTTTGCCTAATGTATATATTTTATGTCCGCTTATTCCTATCAATGCTATCTTCTTTTCATATATTAATGTTTCGTCCTTTAAATGTTTTAATTTTATTAAGGAAATTGTGGATCCGGAATCGTACAACATGTTTATTTTTTCTCCTTTTACTTCGCGAATGGGAAGTGTAACTTGTAACAATTCGTCCTTCGATGGTGCATGCATATTTTTAACATGCGATACGCGATATTCTAGGGCAGGTCGCGGTTGCTTCTTCGTTTCTTCCTGCTCCTCTTCGCTATTGCTTGCAGAGTCGGCGCTCTTTTTCCGCTGTCAATGCGAAGTCTTTTGTTCTCGCGTGTTGTCTTTATAATTATTTTTATTAGTTTGTTTATTATTTTTAACATTATTTCTTGGTCGTCCATTTAAATTCCAGCACTCGTCGCGGCTGTGTCCGGATTTTTTACAATATTTGCAAAATTTATTTCTAGTATTTATTCGCGTAGACTTTTCCGGTCTTGGTAATACATATTTATTATTGCTACGGCAATCGCGTCCGTAGTGTCCAGATTTTCCGCATTTATAGCATTGTATATTTGTGTCTCGAGTTGGTCGCGTGTGTTTAGCGTCGTACTTATTTTTATTAGAGAAGCCGGGTGCTCGTGTGACAGATGGTCCGATAAGCTTCTCTTCCGCGCTCGCGCCGTTTATCGCTTCTTGGAGCGAAGTATATCGTTGTGATCGCACGAGAATTTTTAATTCGTCGCGTAATCCGATTTGGAAATTTATCAAGCTTGTTTTTTGATGGTTTCTTGTATGGCTTGTTTGAATGAAGGAGGTCGTTCTTCTCCTTCCACCATGGACTCATATAGCTTCATGGCGAGTACATCGACACGTTGCCCGAATGCATGTGCGGTTTCGCTTGATTTTTGTTTTAGCGAATTAAATTCTATTTGTAAATGCGTTGTGCTTTGTTTTGCTTGATAGCACGTTTCAAGTTGTTGTTTTAAATCTTCGAACGTTTGTATATTTCGCGTCTCGAAGTCTTGCATGGCTTTTCCTTTTAATTTAGTATACAGAATGGCTTGCATCAGCGATTCTTCGTCCGCGGGATTAATATTTTGTACCGCGTATGTACATGCGTTCAAAAATTCTTGTAGTTTTTGTCGCGATGATCCGTCAAATTCGGGAATCATTGATCGCGCTTCTTTTAATGGTAGATAGTGCGGGGCTGCGCTACGTCTGTTTCTAATATCACGTTCGGTACGTCCGTACGTCACGTCGTGTGGGACATCGTTTATATTTGCTCGTAGCTCGTTAAAGTTTCCTTGGTTTATATGTACGTTTCGCCTTTGATCGCGTAGTTCTCGCATTTCCTCTCGCATTTCCTGAATGCTAGGTACGTTTCGCACTTGTTCGTGTAAATCTCGCATTTCCTCTTGCATTTCGCGAAAACTATGTACGAGTTCGGCTAATAATATGTTACTAGTGCTTTCGACCGGGTGACCGGCGTCTTCATAATTCGCGGCTGCATTTTGTCCGGCCTGTTGCGCTCGTAAGCGTTCGATTTCTCTATCGACGGCTTCGTTATCCATATTTCTCGCGGGATTTGGCTCAAAGAGACTAATATCAACGGATATTGGCGAGTAATTTCTCCTGACAGTAACTCGACTAACGCTTGGTCGGTCCTGTTCTAAAATCTCGTTATCGTTTTGTTCGCGCGCTTCGGAAGATTCGGAACTCGAATATTGGTTCTCTAAGTTTCTTCGCACGCTATCGCGTATATCGCGAGTAGCTTCTTCCGCGACTTGGAACAAGACCTACACTACCTTACAAGACCTTATCTATTTGCCAATCGTGCTGGCACGCTCAAAAATCGCGGGCTATTAAATCGAACTCGGTTTAACGGTTCCGACATTTAAATTGAATTTCGACTTACAGTAGTAGCACGGTGAATCGCATGGTCGCTTATCGGTTCGCGCGATTGCTGACGCTGCTAGTAGATACGGGTCGTTGTCCGTCGGTGATGCGCTGTCCGTCGGCGATGCGTTGTCCGTCGGCGACGCGTTGCCTTGGCGAAGGTCGTAGATCGACGTTGGTCCTTGGGCGTTGGTGCTCCCTTTCAGCTACAGCTGCTTGACCGTGGTCACTTATCACTTGTCGGCTTTATGTGTTACGTGCTGTGGTCTGCTTGAGTCCGTCTGCTTTAATATAGCAGTTGCTCCGTCCACTTTATTAATTTTATATTTTCTTTTTGTTGCAGATATTAGAGGTCCAGGATTTTTCCTCGGCGGTTCCCGTTCTCGGCTATCCCACCGCTGCCACCAAAATGTTGTGCCGGGAGCGGCACGGGATGTGGGGTAGCCGGGGAGAATGCAGATAAACCTCGGGACCTTCAATTTAGTTTCTACGTTTTTTTATTGTTTTTTAATATTACTCATACAAATATATTCAATTACACTAATCGTCTCGATTTCAGTTAAACCTTTTCCCTTACTATCGTTAAATCGCCTCGTTAGCAATTCAATTAAATTTCGTAAATTAGTGGTTAGCCCCCGGATTCGCACTCTTCTTTGATTAATTTTTTATTAACGACTGTCCGCCGCGAATCCGCGGTGGACGGTTTTTAACACCTCATTTTGGGGGTGTTTTGGAGGGGATCGCCTAGCGACATGACCATATATGGTCATGGACGATTTTCGTGGCGGTCAAGTCCAAGTGCAAACGAAGGAGGTTCAAAGTCGAATCCCTTCGTTGGCATTTTTACGTTTCCGGCGAACTCGCGCATGGCTCGCTGAGGTAGCGGGTTTACGCGGTTCGCGAACCTTCTATCGCGTCTAAAGCGTATGATGAAATAATTAATTATAATCTTAATAATTAGTTATAGTCTTTCGGACTATAACACATGTAAAATATTCATTTTTCGATTATCTTACCTTAATACTTTTATGTACAAAATAATGAGAGGAATCAATTGGTGTAAAGGAAACACAGTTGTTTTGAAGAAAAAATATGGAATTGTTAATTGCAAATTACATATTTTTTCTTCAAAACAACTATGTATTTTCTTTACACCAATTGATTCCTCTCATTATTTTGTACGTAAAAGTATTAAGGTAAGATAATCGAAAAATGAATATTTTACATGATATTTTACGGTTTATGTAAAATTAAGAAATTATTTCAAGCCTCATAACTCAAAAAGTACTTAACGAAAAGGTACTTAATTATAGTGTTTTGGAAAGCTCTCGAGATAAGCTACAAGAATGTGCAAAAATATATAGGGTGTTCCATTTAAAAAAATTGAAGTGACCTTCACGTGACCTTCAAATGACTCTTCAAGGTCAAACCAATGGTACCATCTTATGGCCCCCTCGAAACCATAAAACTTTTGTCTGAAACATTTTTCTCTAAAATGCTTTGTTTCCGAAATAATTGCGTGCGTTAATTAAAATGGCTCACCCTGTATATATCCTACATAATAAAGTTAATAGCAAAAGCTATATGAATAAAATTGTTACAAGCGAAATTACTAAGTCGTCTTATAAAGCGTTATAAGAATAAATTCACTCACCAAGAGACAAGCGAAACTCCGAGCCATGAGCTCATGCGGCGATAAGATAAAAGCCTGGCGCGACTGCCTGGCGCGACAGCCACATTCTTCATCCCAAGAACTATAATGAATAAAATTATTAGTTAAGTAATTATATTATTCTTTACAATTAAATTTTCAATATTAATTAACACTACACGCACATATGTATTACACATATACATCTATATATACATGAAGCGAATATATTATAATATAAAACCATTGTAATTATAATAGTTAATGATACCAGAGCTTATTTAAACAATTTTAAATGTTATAATATTAGACAGTATAAAAGATTACAACCATTAAATGTTACTTTTGAACGAAGCATGCTAGAAAGACCACTCACATTTCTATTAAGAGAGCTTAAGATTCTGCATTGAAAAACATATGCATGCAAATAGCAAGAACTCTGGTAGCTAAAAACTATTATAAAATTTTACATTTGTAAAATAAATTAACAAGCTTATAGCACGAACGTGACTGACAGCTCCGTCGCCCCCACTATCTCCACACGAAGGCACGTCCACTACGACGCTCTCAAAGAAGAAGGGCAGCTATAGCGGCCGAGCCACCTACGCCCGGGAGCGCGCGCGTTCTCCTACCACTGCGGACGCCCAGCGCGAAGTAAGGACCAGAGGGTACCTCAGGGAGCTCAGCTCAGTCTTCCGTGCATTTGACCAATAGCTCTCTAGAAGCATTTGACCGTCAGCTCTTCATCAGTAAAAACCTAGCAGACTTACCAGTGTATTACGAGCCGTAAATCCTGTACTTAGAGTTTATTAAAATAAGTTTTATTCGAACTTACACTCTGGTCTCCTGCCGTTCATTCTTCATCGGCCCGCACCCTCTCTTCAGGAACCTCGCCGAGGCAACCGGTCTCCAGCAGAGAACCACAACACCTTGGGCATCGAAGGATAACATCAGCTGGTAAGTACATATTAAAATAATTCAATAATAATTTTCTTTGCTTCCTAACTCTTACTAGTAATTAATAATCTACACAGTCGCATGATACTTGACTGTCATCTTCTATCCCTTCTAATTATACCTTCAACTATCCATACTTCCGCATCCATACACACAATTTATCTAAATCTTATCTCGAATTGAGTCTTTTATGAGACTTATCACTTTATTTTCGGGACGACTCGATTGACAGTGAATAGTGCGAAACTGCTTTGGCAGAGCGAACCTAACCCTGGCCCAGTGAAAAGGCAATTATCTTGAGGAATTTATTCCTGTGATAGAGGTTTCCTCTTGACTTGGATCTAGTGAGGCAAATAAAAAATTAGCGGCCTCCTGTCATCGTTCATCGTTTCGAAAATTATTTTATGTATTTTATGCTAAACAAATAGACGTTTCATTGTAAATAGAAATAATTAAACGTGTGGATGTTCCTTAAACCAATCTGAGATAAAAGCCAACACTTCCTTCTCTTAAATATACACATACGTTGATTTTATTCGAGTGTTCAGTCTGTCTTTGGTTTTAACCACAAGAGCGAAAAGTCGCCTTCGACTTGTCAATCGATGTGCATTGGGTAGCCTCTGTTATAGTCTCACAGACTATAATCCGGACATAATTAAAATATTAAACGTTAGCATAAAATATTATTGCTAAATGCGATATCGAGCATTCACCTCATTAAGTCACTGTCTCAGCGAACCACCAGCAAATTCGCCAATAAACGCGGAAGTGCAACGAAGGATTTCGACACCAAATCATCTTCGCTTGCACTTCAATTTGACCGCACCATGACCCCGTGCGGCCATGTTACTAAGCGGTCCCCCTCTCAAAAAACCTCCTCAAACAAGGGTTTAAATACGAACCACTGGAGGAACACGGGACAGTCGAAAAACAAGTGTAATCATTGTCAGGTGCGAACCGATAAGAAAATTGTTTTAAAGATTACTATCAAAGACGAAGGACAAGGCGGAAAGACTCAACTAAATCAGCGCAGAAATAAGAAAGGCTCCTGTACAAATTAATGTATATTCTGAAGATTAGAATACAAGGTATTATTAGAACAAAAAGTATTTTAAATCATTGAAGCAGCCGACACCCCGGCTCCTGATCCTCGGCGGCCTGAGATATTTTATATCTCCCGACTGCTCCCCACATCCCGTGCCGCTTCCGGGCACAACATATTGGTGGCAGCGGTGGGATGCACGCCGGAAGAACCGCCGAATTCAGACCACTAACGGCTGGAACAGGAAAGAAAAATACGAATTAAAAAATACATCAAAAGGAAGCCTAAGGAAGCAAATACATTAAAGCGGATGGACTAAAACAAGCCACCGAACACGCGACACCTACGGACGACGGAAAGCAGATAAGGAATCACGGTCAAGCAGCTGAAAGCCGAAAGGGGACACCAGCGCTGGGGACCAGCACCGATCCACAACCTTCGCAGAGGCAACGCATCGCCGACGGACAACGCGTCACCGTGGGACAACGACCCAACATATCAACACGCAGCGTCAGCAACCCGATACGCGACCATGTGAGTCATCGTACTACTAATGTAAGTCGCAAAATTATAATTAAATGTCGGAACAATTAAAGCGAGTTAGATTCCAAAGCCCGCGATTTTTGAGCGAGCCAGCACGATTGGCAAATAGATTAAGACTTGTAACACCGATACAAGTAGCAGAAGAAGCTGCTCCCGACATCCGAAATAGCGTACGAAAAAATTTAGAAGACTGCTATTCGAGTTCCGAATCGTCCGAAGCACGCGAACTAGACAATAACGATAATTTCGAACGGAACGAACGAAGCGTTAATCGAGTCACTTTTAGAAGAACTTATTCGCCATTATCCGTCGATCTTAGTATTTTCGAGCTAAATCCGGAAAGAAATATGGATAATATCCAACCCGAAGCCGTCGATAGGGAAATCGAACGCTTACGTGCACAAGCCGGACAAGAGGCTGCCGCGAATTACGAAGGCACAGATCACCCGGCCGAAAACACGAGTAATATCTTGTTAACCGAACTCGTACATAGTCTCCGCGAAATGCAAGAAGAGATGAGAAATTTACACGAACAAATGCACAACTTGCGTACTAATCGAGGAAATTTTAATGAAACACGAGCAAATCCAGATGACGTTCCCCTCGACATAATGTACGGTCGCACAGAACGAGATATAAGACATAGGCGTAGCACCGCTCCACACTATTTACCGCTGAAAGAAGCGCGAACAATGATTCCAGAATTCGATGGAACATCGCGACATAAATTACAAGAATTCTTAAATGCTTGTACATACGCGGTACAAAACATAAATCCCGCGGACGAAGAATCATTAATGCAAGCAATTCTATATATCAAATTAAAAAGCAAAGCTATGCAAGAATTCGAGACGCATACAAACGTTCGAAGAACTGAAGCAACAACTTGAAACTTGCTACCAGACTAAGCAGAGCACGACACACTTACAAATAGAATTTAATTCTTCGAAATCGAGTGAAACCGCTTACGCTTTCGGGCAACGCGTCGATATATTAGCCATGAAACTATATGAATCCATGGTAGAAGGAGAAGAACGCCCTCCTTCATTCAAAAAGGCGATTCAGGAAACAATTAAAAAACAAGCATTAATAAATTATCAAATCGGATTGCGAGATGACTTAAAAATTCTCGTGCGTTCACAAAGATACACCACTCTCCAAGAAGCGATAAACGGCGCAAGCGCGGAAGAAAAGCTGAGCGGACCAACAGTAACCCGAGCATACGGCTTCCCTAACAAAAACAAAAACGACATAAAACACACGCGACCTAATCGCGATACAGTTATCCAATGTTATAAATGCGGAAAATCTGGGCATTACGGACGTGATTGCAGAAGTAGCAAATTTACGTTACCAAAACCGGGAGGAAATCCGCGAGTAAATACTTTAAGTAAATTTTGTAAATATTGCAAAAAGACCGGACACACCCGTGAAGAGTGTTGGAATTTGAATGGAAGTTCCAAAATAAATAATAATAATAATTTAATAATTAGAAATTTGGCTCAAGTAATCAAAAAATTAAAAAGAAAATGGCATAAGAGCCAACGCGCGGTAGTTGGAGCGCAGAGAAGCTTAATAAACTTCGTAATTTTGTCAAGGTCCATAAAGACATAATGCCAAAAGATTCGTGTAACAATGTAGTGTATAAAGTCTCGTGCAATGATTGCGATGCGTCATATGTCGGCCAAACTGACAGACAGTTAAAAAAACGAATTTCTGAACACCGAAATCATATTCGACGAAATACGTCACAACCTTCGGTTATAACTAATTACAGACTGGAATTCGGTCATGATTTTAATTGGGAAGAATCTGAGATTTTGGACAGGGAGTCCTCGTTGGGCAAAAGGCTTGTCTCTGAAATGTTGTTTATCAAGCGCCAAAAAAATAGCTTGAACTTGCAGAGTGATACAGAGGGCTTGCATCATGCATTTGCGACGATAATCGATAGCTTATCGAAAATATGAGGCGTTTGTTCATGCGTCGGTATGTTTGTTATCGTTGAGTCAACTGCGCATGTCCTTGGTTGAGTCCATGTTTACGTCCTGACAACCGAGGACATATTTATACAGTTCGTCATTGAATCTCTAACCGACATGAGGCGCACAGCGGTATACTATATTATTAATTGTAAAAAGCGCGGAATCTGGTGAGCCATGCTTCTAACTATTAATTTAAACAAAAAAGTTTATCCACGTGTAATATCTTTCGGTATTTATTTTATTATTTTTACTCGATTTGTTAGATCTGCTGTGACGTCGCATAGCATAACTATAGTATATTTAATTGACTATTGGAAGCAGAGCGCTCACTAGACCTCCGCGGGACGCAATTTAGCGTCACCTACGCGTCGAGAACAAATTCGTTCAATGTAACGCGTCACTATCAGTAACATATATTGTTAACATCGCACTGAAGAAGGATCAAAAGATGATCCGAAACGTACGTTTTTTGTTATTATAATGTGTTTTTTAATAAACTAATACTGAAAAAAGAAAGAAGTGTTGTTGCTTCTCTGCGCTCCAACTACCGCGCGTTGGCTCTTATGCCATTTTCTTTTTAATAATAATAATAATAACAATTCTAACCCATTTAATAAAACCAAATGCCAAGAGAACAAGCGTGAGCAAAAGGCTCCGTATAGGCAACGGAAAAAGAGCACTGACTCCGCCAGCAATAGCGAAGAAGAGCAGGAGGAAACAAGAAAGAAGCAACCGCGACCTGCCCTAGAATATCGGGTAACGCATATTAAAGATCTGCCTGCTCCAACCAAAGACGAACTGCTGCAAATAACACTACCAATTCGCGAAGTAAAAAACGGAAAACTCAATATGTTATATGATTCCGGATCGACAATTTCTTTAATCAAATTAAAAAATCTAATAGATAGCGCACCGATCTACGAGGAGAAAATTGCACTTACCGGAATAAGCGGACATAAAGTATATACACTCGGGAAAATGTACGCTACAATTAAAATTAATAACCATAAAATTAAACACGCTTTTTACATAGTAAAAGACGACGTAGCGATAGAACACGAAGGAATCTTAGGATTAGATTTCCTTAGAAAGCAAACGGCAAAATGCGACTACGAGAAAAATCAAATAACGATAAAGGATAGCATATTAAAATTACATCCGTGTAATAAAATTACTTTGAAGCCACGTAGCGAAACAATTATACGAGCCGCACCAACCACAATCAGGTAGGAATAGTCCGAGCCGAAGAAACAGCACCAGGAGTTTTCATTGGAAGCTGCCTGGTAGAGACAAAAAACCTCTCATGCCCTGTGAGCATAATAAACACAACAGATAAGGTGATTGAAATGCCCACTCCAATAGTCACCCTAGAAGACATAGAGAAAAATAGGAAGGAAATAAACATAATAGAAACAGGAAGGGAAATCAAACATACCATTCCTCGTAAACAACAAATCTGACAATTACTGCGAACGCAACATTTAAACGCAGAAGAGAAGCAGACACTCTTAAAACTCTGCGAAGATTACAGTGACATATTCCACTTAGAGGGAGAGCCACTGACATGCACTGCGACGGTAGAGCATGAAATAAACACACGTGCCGACACCGCGCCGGTGAACGTGAGACCATATCGCCTGCCAGAGAAACATAAACCGGAAGTCAACCGCAAATAAATGAAATGCTGAAAGATGAAATCATACGGACTAGCACAAGTCAATGGAATGCACCATTGCTAGTGGTACCGAAAAAAACACACGCATCAGGAAAACCAAAGCTCCGAGTAGTAATAGATTTTCGGGAGCTCAACGAATTAACAATAGGAGATTCATTTCCTCTGCCTAACATAACTGATATTCTAGACCAGCTAGGAAATGCAAAATATTTCACTACATTAGACTTAGCGTCAGGATATCATCAGATCCCAATGGCTGAACGGGATAAAAATAAAACAGCTTTTTCAACTCCCTACGGTCATTACGAGTTTAATGCCGTTCGGACTAAAAAATGCGCCAGCAACATTTCAAAGATTAATGAACTCCGTCTTAATAGGAATACAAGGACTCAGATGCCTGGTATATCTCGACGATATTGTGATATACGGATCAAGTTTACAAGAACACAATAAACTACTTAAAGAAGTGTTACAAAAATTACGAAAATCTAATCTAAAGTTGCAACCCGATAAATGCGAATTTTTGCGCAAAGAAGTAATTTATCTGGGACATATAATTTCAGAAAATGGAATATCACCCGATCCGTCAAAATTAACCGCAATAAAAGAATTTCCGATCCCAAAAAAGGTCAAGGATGTTCAATCTTTTATAAGGCTAGCGGGATACTATAGAAAATTTATAGAGAATTTCTCGCGAATCGCTAAGCCGCTCACAAAGTTAACCAAGAAAACAGAAAAATTCGAATGGACAACGGAGCAGCAAGCGACATTCGAAGGACTAAAAGAAAAATTAATGACTGCACCAGTGCTAAAATATCCCGACTTCACAGAAGAATTTATTGTGACCACTGATGCCTCCGACTATGCAATCGGAGCAGTGTTATCACAGGGAAAGGTAGGCAACGACCGACCGATTGCTTACGCCAGCAGAGTACTGACAAAAGCAGAGCAAAACTATAATACAACCGAAAAGGAATTATTAGCTATCGTTTGGGCAGTAAAACATTTCAGACCGTATGTTTACGGAACAAAATTCAAAATAATAACTGACCACAAACCGTTAATATGGTTATTTAATGTAAATGACCCCGGATCGAGATTAATCCGATGGAGATTAAAACTCGAAGAGTATGATTATGAAATTATAGAGTGAGTCCCGATTGCGCACATTCCCGATCGGACACAGCGAAATTTCCCGATCGGACACAGTCCCGATCGGACACGGACCCTATCGGACACGTACCCGATCGGACACGGACCCTATCGGACACAGTCCCGATCGGACACAGTCCCGATCGGACACAGACCCGATCGGACACAAGCCCGATCGGACACATACGGTTGCAATCGGACACAGTCCCGATCGGACACAGACCCGATCGGACACAGTCCCGATCGGACACAATCCCGATCGGACACAGTCCCGATCGGACACAGACCCGATAGCGCACGAAAGCACTATCCCCTCACACACGCACTCTCACACACACACACACACACACACGGGGGGGTGCAAGGGGGGCCTTCGGCCCCCCTCCCGCACCCACCCCGTCCCCCTCGCTTCGCGTGAAAAGTTGCAAAGTGAATCCGTGCGCTATCGGGTTGGTGCGCTATCGGGTTGTGTCCGATCGGGTCTGTGTCCGATCGGGTCTGTGTCCGATCGGGTCTGTGTCCGATCGGGACTGTGTCCGATCGGGACTGTGTCCAATCGGGTCTGTGTCCGATCGGGACTGTGTCCGATTGCAACCGTATGTGTCCGATCGGGCTTGTGTCCGATCGGGTCTGTGTCCGATCGGGTCTGTGTCCGATCGGGACTGTGTCCGATGGGGACTGTGTCCGATCGGGACTGTGTCCAATCGGGCCTGTGTCCGATAGGGTCCGTGTCCGATCGGGTCTGTGTCCGATCGGGACTGTGTCCGATCGGGAAATTTCGCTGTGTCCGATCGGGAATGTGCGCAATCGGGACGATCCCAAATTATACATAAAGCCGGACGAGCAAACGCAAATGCCGACGCCTTAAGCCGCAACGCGATACCGGAACCATCCACAGAAGAGGATGACCAAGACGTTTTATTAATAGAAACAGAAGAAGGAAAAGAAGAAACCAACACAGATAACATAAAGATATATTCGGAAACGGAGAAAAAACAAATTCTAGCCGAATATCATGATGCACCTATAGGGAGGCATCAAGGAATCGAACGAACAATAAAAAGAATTCGACTCCAACATAATTGGAAAGGTCTAACAAAAGATGTCGAACAATATATAGCAAAATGTGAATCTTGCCAGAAAAACAAATTATCACGGAAAAATAAAGTGCCGTTAATAATTACGGATACACCCAATAAACCGTTTGAAAAATGCGCATTAGATATAGTCGGACCGCTAACAATTACGACTAACGGAAATAAATATTTATTAACCTTTCAAGATAATTTAACAAAATTTAGTAGGGCAATACCAATCAAGAAGCGAATACAATTAGTAAAGAATTTGTTACAAAAATAATACTTGAATACGGAATACCGGAAAAAATTCTAACGGATCAAGGAACTAATTTTATGTGCGAGATATTTAAAAATACTTGCAAATTATTAAAAATAAACAAAATTCAAACAACCGCGTATCACCTGGAAAGCAACGGCGCGTTAGAACAATCGCATCGCACATTAGCCGAGTATCTACGACACTATATAAACGAAGATCAAACGGACTGGGGCGAATGGATACCGTTCGCGATGTTTACTTATAATACAACACCGCATACTGCTACAGGATATACACCCTTCGAATTGGTGTACGGACATCAAGCCGAAATTCCGACAGCATTAACAAAACCGCCTAAACCGACGTATAATTACGACGATTACGCGCAAGAGTTGAAAGATTGAGAGCGACTAATCAACTCGCGAAAGAACATGTCAAAGAAGAAAAAGAAAAAGCTAAAAAGAACTATGACAAAGGAAGCTCATTTTAAAATAGGAGATAAAGTACTAGTGTACGACGAAACGTTACGACGAGGACGATCGAAAAAGCTCGAATCATTATGGACAGGACCGTACACGATTATAGAAAAGAATTCAGACGTAAATTATACAATACAAAGAAGAAGAAAAGCAGTACGCATACATATAAATTAAAGCTATTTATAGAAAATTAAAAATAGACTCACCGAAGGGGAGGCTGCAACGGGCGCTCCGGACCTGGTCCAAGCCTGAAGTATGCGCGGATTTTGTCGCCCCGCCGCTTGGACTCGATTTCATCAAAGCGAATGGCATCCAGACGCCGGGCTAACTTTAAATATGCCCTGTCAGCTCCTCAGGGGACGTAGGCATCACCCGCTGCACTACGCGTTCTCCCGTAATCACATTCACGTGCACAGTCAATCCGTACGGCTCGTTCGAACCGTAAACGCGCGAAAACGCCCTAAAAAGTGGGTTTGAGGGCAAATCATCTCCACGAATGTATATAGGTGACTGTTCGCGCGGCCGTGAAGACACCACAACGTACTCACGATGCACAAATGCATTCACGCGAGACATTATACAAAAAAAAAATCAATCAGACAAACTTCTCGTCAAGAAGACAGCGAGAGACTGAAGCTCGCAAAAGAATATAAAGTATAGCAGAGCTAGTCAAGGAAAACTAAAATCATTCTCACACAGACAAGAATAGCAAGAAACAAAAGAATATGACACTCGCAGAGTGCATAATATAATACTTAATATATATTATTACAGAACACTAAGAATAGGGACCCCGTTCTCGCTAAGCAAGACGAAACCCGTCTTCCGTTTGAAGTGACAGAATTTGATCGCACTCCAGGAATTTATTACGAGAAGATTGGACACCTACATCAAATCCAGAAGACATGGAAACTCGTCATCAAATTAGATATAACAGAACTAAATGATAGGACTTGGCAAATAAATAAATATATAAAACAAACAAACGAAATGTGCGATAACATAAGAACCGAAACTAATATAAAACGAACATGTGATAATTTAAAACACATTATCAATAATGATTCTAATACGTTAGCCAAAATAATAACATTAATAAACACCTTATATAAGACGCCAACAAAAAGACGAAGAGGCCTCATCGACGGAATAGGTTCATTAACAAAATCCTTATTTGGAATCATGGACGCAAACGACAGACATTTAATAAACGAACAGATACAATTATTACAGAACAACCAACAAGTATTACAACACGCCGCAAAAAACCAAATCAAAGTTTTAAATACTACCATAATTCACTTAAACAAACTAGAAAACATATTAGATTACAACGGTAAATTAATAAATCATTATATTCGGGAATACACTACACGCGAAGAGATCGACGAACACTTTACTGTTATTATAGCAATGATAATAGATTTAGTGAGAGATGCGAGACATTTTAGAATATCTGACACATGTTCAGAAAGGCATAATGCATCCCCTGTTAACGCCGATAAGCGAAATCATATTTCATTTAAAAGAAGCGGTATTACAATTACCACGAGGTAGCTACTTTCCATTCGACATAAAAATTGACGAATGGCTAACGATCGAGAGTTATATAAAAGTAAGCGCATACAGCGATAAAACAAATATATACACGATCTTAAAGTTCCCAATAATTACGCAACCAATGTTTGACGTTTTAAATGTAATTCCGTTACCAACACTTAATTATGAAAATAAATTTATGTATACAGAAATAACTAATAGACTAATAGCTACAAATAAAGAAACACGTACATACTTAATTTTAACAAAACAAGATTTAGACGAATGTATTAATAATAATAATATATACCTATGCGAAAAAAATCAGCCGATCTATCATGTAAGCGAAAATACACCGTGCGAAATCAAAATATATACACAAAGATAAAAGTACCACGAAAATTGTAACATAGGCCATATGATAGCGACCCGCACAATATGGATCACATTACGACAGCCACACTCCTGGCTATATTCAACCGCCTCCGAGCAGCAAATCACGATAACATGTAATACATATCCTGAATACAAGAGGATAATATTAAGAAATCAGGTCGAATTACTCTACACGACAATTGTAAGATGACAACTACAGACATGACGCTACAAACAGAAACAAGCACATACAGTACAATTATAAAAACGTTCTTACCAGAATTTAATATAACAGTTTCAAATAAAAGAGATAATGACGACAAACTTAAAAACATAATACATGATCCATTAGAGTTAAAAAATTTAAATAATAACTTAGAAGAAATAAATAACGATTTTGTGGCGTTTCGCCATACGTCACAAATACGTTACGGCCGAACGCTCTAGGCGCCTACCGCACGGCAGCCCGCGCGCACGATACGCGCACGGTAGCGCGAACGTTCAGGGGATTCCCCGGAGCTGGATCACCGGCCGGCCGACAGAGGGCAACGAAGGCGAACCGTTTCGCATAAGTAAAGCCCGGCAGACGGGGTATATAAGGCCGGGCGACGCCAAGAGAAATCGAGTCACGACTCAGTATAAGTGAGAACGCTTATTACAACAGTCGTAGATTCTACATTTTTGTAGAGCCTCTCAGCGCTCAGTACTCGAAAAGCGAAGCCGTGTTTCGGCAAGCTTTTCCGGCAGGGGCCTCCACGATCCTAGAAGGATTCCGCCGAGGCGCAGCTACATTCCACGGCCACTAATCTCGCCCCGATCACCCGGGCCAGCGAAGCAGCCGTGTGAGGAGTACGAGCCTCCGAAGAAGCGGGTCACCTGGCAGCTGTTACCTTGGAAACTCATTCCACTGGAGCTGGACCCTCCGAATCTCACCAGACCACCCAGGTGTCTACTCCATCAGTGGGATATCCGGGTACGCCGCTACACCTCACCGACCGTGACGGGGAGCTATCCAGCGCTACTCTCACCTCTGCCTCCATCACCACGACAGCAGAGAGAGATAGGCGTACAAACCGTACGCACACTGGTCCACAGAGGCACACAGGCGCAGCCAACGACCCAGGAGCAAGCCGTCCAGTCTGATAGCGACTGGGAGACCACTTCTACATCCATCGCTACACAGACTGAGACTCCATCGGCGGACCCAAACAACAACTGCCTAGGGTCACTTAAAATCACCAAGACGTTCCCGCCTATCACATACCGGGAACGGCTATCGAACTAAAACAGTCCTTTTCAGGACCACCTGTATATACTCTTGTACATATTAGAAGTAATAAACCATAGTTGTATGATATCAAGAGTCAGCTTCACTCAGCCCGATCCTCAGCGAGCGAAAAGCGTAGAACACGCAGAACAGCGAGCGAGAGCGGAAACTAGGACATAATTCCCTAGAGCGAAATACCTAGAGTGGTGACCCCGACGATGCCGAAAAAGGACAGCACGATCATGCTCGATGAGGAGGAAACAAAGGTCGGCAGAGTCGCCGTACGAATTCCCGCCTTCTGGCCTGAAGACCCAGAACTATGGTTCGCACAGATAGAAGGGCAATTCACTCTCGGAGGAATCAGCGATGACGACACCAAATACAGCTACGTGATATCCAAACTAGAGCCAAAGCAAGCAAGATAAGTAAAGGACGTCATCATACGCCCCCCTCCACAAACAAATATGCCACTATAAAGAGCGCGCTCATACAACGTCTGACAGACACTCAAGAGCAGCGGATCCGACAACTACTCGAAAGAGAAGAGCTTGGAGACAGAAAACCGTCGCAATTTTTACGGCACCTAAGCACTTTGGCCGGAACAGCGGTAACACCCGAGCTGTTGAAAACACTCTGGTTGGGACGACTACCACCGACTACGCAGGCTATCTTGGCAACGCGGAAGGATGACAAGCTACAAGATGTGGCTGAACAGGCTGATCGCATACATGAGGTACCGAGCCCTGGTGTTGGCCACGGAGCAAACAGCAGCAGAGGAAGGACCACAAAATACTTGGGCAGCACAAATGGAGGCATTAACCAAGCAAGTGGCCACCCTCACACAGCAGATGTCAAAAATGGCCAAGGGATTTCAACGAAGTCGAGAGCGAGCAAGGAGTCGATCGAGAGGCAGAACGAGGAGCAAAACACCTACAAAAGAAGGCATATGCTTCTATCACCAACGATTCGGTGCAGAAGCTCGAAAATGCACACAGCCATGCGCTTTCAAGGGAAACGAGACGGGCGATCATTGAGGACGGCCAGTGATAACAGCCCAGGACCATGCCGTCTTTACGTAACCGACCGTCGCTCCAGGATCAAATACCTAGTGGATACTGGCTCTGACGTCAGCGTCTTTCCACACACGATGATGAGGAGCAGGCAGAGATCCGAACCATACGAGTTGTATGCAGCCAATGGCTCCAGAATTGCAACGTATGGCTTCGTCACGCTTGAACCGGATGTAGGGTTAAGACGAGCATTTCCCTGGCGATTCGTGGTGGCTAATGTAAGACAACCAATCATCGGTGCGGACTTCCTGGCGCACTACGATCTGATGCCTGACATGAAGAGAGCAAAGCTGAGAGATGTTCAAACGGGACTCTTAGCAACCGGTAGCAGATGCTATCGCCAAGCAATCTCAGTCAAGTCAATATTGGAAGCTACGGGATTCTATAAAATAATCACGGAATTCCCAGATGTAATGCAACCTGGAAGAACGGCAGATAATGCAAAACACACAACGCAGCATCATATCCAAACAACACCTGGACAACCGGAGGCCAGTAAGCCCCGCAGATTGGCACCAGATAGACTTAAGGCAGCACGGGCAGAATTTGACCTACTCCTGCAAGAGGGCATCATCCGCCCATCGAAGAGCCCATGGTCATCGCCGTTGCACATGGTCCCGAAAGGTGATAAAGCATGGCGACCATGCGGTGATTACAGAAGACTCAATGCACGGACAATACCTGACCGCTATCCGATCCCGCATATTGAGGACTTCTCGCAGACGCTCCACCAGAAGAACATCTTCTCTACGATCGATCTGGTGCGAGCGTATAACCAGATACCGGTAAAGAAAGAAGATATTCCGAAGACAGCAATTACAACACCATTCGGACTCTTCGAATTCTGCTATATGCCATTCGGCCTACGAAACGCAGCCCAGACATTCCAGCGCTTCATAAACGAAGTAATCCACGAGCTGGATTTCTGCTACGCTTACATAGACGACATCCTCGTTGCATCAACCTCAGAGGAGCAACACCGAACACATCTACGGCAGCTATTCGCTAGACTGAGCGAATATGGCGTGAAAATCAACCCAGCAAAGTGTGTCCTAGGACAAAAGGAAGTACAATTCCTAGGCTACCTAGTATCAGCGGAAGGAACGCGACCCCTTCCAGCAAAAATAGAAGCCATAAAAAACTTCCCAAAGCCAACGAACGCTAAGCAGCTGAGGCAGTTTCTGGGAACAATCAATTTTTACAGAAGATTTATACCGGAAACAGCAAAGGACCAAGCAGCTCTCAATGGAGCCTTAAAAGGTCCCAAGACGAAAGGGAAAACACCAATCCAATGGACTGCAGAAATGGACACAGCCTTCGAAAAAAGCAAGGAAGGATTAGCACGAGCAACACTTCTAGCACATCCTGATCCAGCAGCGAAGTTAGCCGTAACTACCGACGCATCATCAACAGCGATAGGAGCGGTCATACAACAGCACACAAAGGAAGGATGGCAACCGTTAGCTTTCCTGAGCAAGAAATTAAATAACGCACAAACAAAGTATAGCCCCTACGATCGAGAACTTCTGGCAGTTTACATGGCAATCCGACATTACAGGCATATGTTGGAAGGACGCACATTTACCGTATATACGGATCACAAGCCACTCGTATATGCATTCAAGCAGGATCCACTACACAGCTCACCACGACAAGCCAGACATTTGGAATACATCAGCCAATTCACGACTGACATCCAACACATAGAAGGCAAAAGCAACATCGTGGCCGACGCGTTATCACGAGTAGAGACCGTACAACAAGCAATAGATCTGGAAACATTGGCACAGCAGCAACAAACAGATCAGGAACTACAGGAGCTGCAACGAGATCCAGGGAAACTGAAGTTGACGCACATGCAGATTCCGGGGTCAACACAGAAAATACTATGTGACGACAGCACTCCGATACCACGACCCTATGTGCCAGCAAGCATGAGGAAGCAGGCCTTCCAGTCATTACACGGACTAGCACATCCCGGCACCAAAGCAAGCGCTAAGCTCGTAGGACAACGTTTCGTGTGGCCAGGTATGTAGACTGCATGCAGTGGGCCCGAGCATGCATCCCGTGCCAGAAGGCTAAGGTGACACGGCATAATATCACACCTACTGGAGCATTCATCCATCCTACGCAACGATTCCAACACGTACATGCAGACATCGTAGGACCACTACCAACATCGGAGGACTATAGATACTGCCTCACGATGGTGGATAGATTCACGCGCTGGACCGAAGTTATACCTATTCCGGATATCACAGCGGAAACAGTCGCAAGGAACATATTTTCCGGATGGATAGCTCGATTCGGTACACCAGTTCGAATCACAACAGACCAAGGTCGACAGTTTGAGGCCGAACTCTTCAGGAGCTTGACAAAATTCACGGGGACTAAACATATCCGTACGACCGCATATCACCCGGAAGCAAACGGAATGGTGGAACGTTTCCATCGACAGCTAAAGGCGGCAATCAAGGCACACCAAACTGAAGCATGGACTAAAGTCTTACCCATCATTCTATTAGGAATTAGAGCAACATGGAAAGAAGACATCAAGTCCACACCTGCAGAGATGGTCTACGGGGAACCAATCCGATTACCGGGACAATTCCTAGACGACCAAAAGCCACAAGAGAGGGGACAGGACGACGATTTCCTAACCAACCTAAAGAAGGCAATGCAGAAACTCCGACCAACCATGAAACGCCATGGACAACGAGCTACCTTCGTGTTCAAGGACATGAACACAACAACGCATGTGTTCGTCAGACACGACGCACCTAGCGGAGCACTATACCCACCATATGACGGACCATTCGAGGTCATCAGCAGGGGAGATAAAGCCTTCAAACTGAGGATTAGAGGAAAAGAAGTCAATGTCTCAGCAGACCGATTGAAACCAGCCTACATAATCAACGAAGAACCAGCAAAGGAGACAGACGGGAGAAACAGCAAAGAAACAACTACAAGATCCGGACGAGCAGTACGGCAGCCAGTCCGATTCGCACCAACATCATAAGGACTTTAATACAACCAGGGGGGTCCTGTGGCGTTTCGCCATACGCCACAAATACGTTACGGCCGAACGCTCTAGGCGCCTACCGCACGGCAGCCCGCGCGCACGATACGCGCACGGTAGCGCGAACGTTCAGGGGATTCCCCGGAGCTGGATCACCGGCCGGCCGACAGAGGGCAACGAAGGCGAACCGTTTCGCATAAGTAAAGCCCGGCAGACGGGGTATATAAGGCCGGGCGACGCCAAGAGAAATCGAGTCACGACTCAGTATAAGTGAGAACGCTTATTACAACAGTCGTAGATTCTACATTTTTGTAGAGCCTCTCAGCGCTCAGTACTCGAAAAGCGAAGCCGTGTTTCGGCAAGCTTTTCCGGCAGGGGCCTCCACGATCCTAGAAGGATTCCGCCGAGGCGCAGCTACATTCCACGGCCACTAATCTCGCCCCGATCACCCGGGCCAGCGAAGCAGCCGTGTGAGGAGTACGAGCCTCCGAAGAAGCGGGTCACCTGGCAGCTGTTACCTTGGAAACTCATTCCACTGGAGCTGGACCCTCCGAATCTCACCAGACCACCCAGGTGTCTACTCCATCAGTGGGATATCCGGGTACGCCGCTACACCTCACCGACCGTGACGGGGAGCTATCCAGCGCTACTCTCACCTCTGCCTCCATCACCACGACAGCAGAGAGAGATAGGCGTACAAACCGTACGCACACTGGTCCACAGAGGCACACAGGCGCAGCCAACGACCCAGGAGCAAGCCGTCCAGTCTGATAACGACTGGGAGACCACTTCTACATCCATCGCTACACAGACTGAGACTCCATCGGCGGACCCAAACAACAACTGCCTAGGGTCACTTAAAATCACCAAGACGTTCCCGCCTATCACATACCGGGAACGGCTATCGAACTAAAACGGTCCTTTTCAGGACCACCTGTATATACTCTTGTACATATTAGAAGTAATAAACCATAGTTGTATGATATCAAGAGTCAGCTTCACTCAGCCCGATCCTCAGCGAGCGAAAAGCGTAGAACACGCAGAACAGCGAGCGAGAGCGGAAACTAGGACATAATTCCCTAGAGCGAAATACCTAGAATTTAAAGAATAACAAAAATAATTTCTTCAAACAAAAACAATTTATTTACCCAATGGCATCCAGCGGAATAACCACCATAATTATTGTAATATTAATAATATGGATAATTATCCAAAATAGGAAAAATAAACCTAAACAAACAACTGTTAGAATAGTAGATGAAATCGACAAATATCAAGCATATAGAACCTAGACCGATCTTAAAAAGAAGTAGAAGCACACGGTTTTAAAGAAAAAAATAAATAAATAAATAAATAAATAAAATAAACATATATATATAGAGACTACATGTAAGAAACGATTGTAATCAACATTGTAAAACGGGAAAATACATTATATAGAAAAACCTCGTTTCAACCTCCGTTTTTCTTTTTTAACGGGGGAGGGGTGTTATAGTCTCACAGACTATAATCCGGATATAATTAAAATATTAAACGTTAGCATAAAATATTATTGCTAAATGCGACATCGAGCATTCACCTCATTAAGTCACTGTCTCAGCGAACCACCAGCGAATTCGCCAATAAACGCGGAAGTGCAACGAAGGATTTCGACACCAAATCATCTTCGCTTGCACTTCAATTTGACCGCACCATGACCCCGGGCTATGTTACTAAGCGGCCCCCCTCTCAAAAAACCTCAAACAAGGGCTTAACCCTTTCAGGGGCACATTTTTCCTTAACACTTATTATAAAAATAAGAGTGACTACTAGGGTTTTTGGGGTCGCTGATTACGAATCCGGTCAGATTTTCAAAATTCAAAATGGTTGTTTCAATATACACATGCTTTAGGCTAATTTTACATTTTTTTTAAGTATATAATAAAAAGTATGTTTGAAAGTTTATAAAGTCGCTAAGTACGATTTGAACACTACAATAACAAAAACCAAAAAAAATCATTCCTTATGTTCCTCCCTCTCGGCGTGACCCAGAACTAACGACGTGGACGTGGGGAAGAAATAGTTCCTTTTTTGTTTTTTTTTTGTTTTTTTTTATTTAATTAAATAAACATTTTAATGTGAACGGTTATAATTTATAATAATTATAAATAAATAATAAAAAAGTTTAAAAAAAATACAAAAATTCGAAAATTTTGAGATTTTTGCAATTTTAAGATTTTTTTTTGATAAAACTGAGCAACGAAAAATTTTGAAAAAAAAATATGTTATAAACCTATATATGGAGAATACGTAAAAAAATTTTCAGAGCTGTAGCCATATGCGTTACCGAGAAACTGATTTTTCAGTGAAAAAACAGCATTTTTTCATGTTAATTGTTTATAACAAGTATTTAAATAAATTAATTATTGCAATTTTACGCCAAAATTTCATAAATTAGGTACCCAAGAGTCTAAAAAATACTTTTGTACCTATAAATAGGGCAAAAGGTGTCAGAAATATGAAAAAAACGAGTAAAAAATAGGTGGGACATATATGTCCCACTGCCCCTGAAAGGGTTAAATACGAACCACCGGAGGAGCACGGGACAGTCGAAAAACAAGTGTAATCAGTGTTAAGTGCGAACCGATACGCGTTATAAGAAAATTGTTTTAAAGATTACTATCAAAGACGAAGGACAAGGCGGAAAGACTCAACTAAATCAGCGCAGAAATAAGAAAGGCTCCTGTACAAATTAATGTATATTCTGAAGAATAGAATACAAGGTATTATTACAACAAAAGTATTTTAAATCATTGAAGCAGCCGACACCCCGGCTCCTGATCCTCGGCGGCCTGAGATATTTTATATCTCCCGACTGCTCCCCACATCCCGTGCCGCTCCCGGCACAACACATTATAATATATAAATGTTCACTTACAGGCACTTTTGCGTTACTGGCGGCGATTGGGATTAATGGATGTGCACCAAGAAACATTTTATCAATGACCATGACTATGGCTTTAGTTCCTTCTGTTTGTTTTGAGGAAGCACTTTCCTTTATACAATTCGAAGTTGATCAAATTTCTCACGATTATCCTGCTGTTAATGATTTTTTAGCACATGTACACAAGACTTGGTTACCGTTAGCATCAAAAGTCAGTGTTTTTGATTGTCCTGTAAGAACAAATAATATAACAGAAAGTTTCCATAATATAGCAAGACAAAATTCGCCAGAACTCATAAAAACGTCTGGAGTTTTTTAGGTAATGTTGCTATTAACATATTTTTCTATTTTATATACAAAGTCAACAAACTGATAAAAAATAATCTACTTGCAGATAACCTTCGAATATTGATAATTGATGAAGAAATAAAGCTAAAACGTCTGAAAACAACCGAAACAAGTGAACATCGTACCAATATTAAAAACAAAAACCGAGATAATAAAATATTGGAAATTCAAAAATATTTTGCAGCAGGAAGGTTAGTTTATATATATATATTGTATTTGTCTTTTTTGCTTAAAAAGAGGACTTGTTTTGACGTTATAATAATTCATCCATACTTTAATTTTTCAATTTTTATTTATCTACATTCTTTATATCCTCATTATTCAATACTTACTAGTCTACATAGACACAATCTTTTAATAAATTATTATTTTATTAGTATCTTTTTATTTAAATTTATTGAATTTGCAATAATTATTTTCCCATTCTTAATATGTCCATAAACATTAAAACCTCTGTAATTTTTGGCTTTAACTTCTCGACTTAAATTTAAATCAAAGTTTTCTTGACACTTTTACCTCCATTTGCACTCTCGTCTTACTTTCATTACAATTGTTACCAATACATAACAGGTTAATAAATAATAAATATAACTTCTTTATCATAAATATAATAATTATAATAATTTCAAGTATAACAAGTAAGTTATGTATTTAAATTTGTTTACTATCTATACTTTTCTTGTTAAAAAAAATTGCTTATATAAAAATTAAATAATTTTAAATAAAAGATATGCAGATAAGAGAAACATTATATATTTTTTACATGTTGTTAATCAAGTAAACATTATATTACATTTAAAATTTATATGTGTAATATATATAAAAAATTTATACATTAAATTGCAGACTATTAAATATTAATTTGGTTTTATCATAATTAAACTATTATAAGTTAATATTTTTAATGAACTTACCACTTCTTTATATAAATACAATTTTTTGTAATTTAACTTGTAAAAGTATTTAAAATAAAAAAAGAGAAATTTTTACGAAATAATTCGTGTATTGCTTTTAAAAAATATATATATATATATATATAATATATATTAAATAACAACATATCAAATATTAAGTATATCAAAGTATGAGTGACAGTTTGTAGGTTTCATATTTTTTAGTAATTTTATTTTACTTTTTTTATGAAACAAGGCAGCTCCTATAATTATACAAAATAACTTTATTTACAAAAAAAATTTATTATAATTTTTTAAATTACTTTTTTGTAAATTTTACTTCGTAAATTAATTGTATACTATTCATATCTATTGTTTCTTCCCATTATTTTATTAATGCAGCGTTAAAAAAGCATAGCTACTAAAAAATTAATAACTTATGTGATCTTACATATCTTATCTTGAAAAATGTTACACAAAATCAATTTATCTAAAGAAATAAATGTGTGGATTATTTATATTTAATTTATAAAATTATTTTTAGAGTAATTTTTGATAAACGTTAACTTAAAATAAATATCAATATTTCCCATATCCCTTTAAAATAATTTTGTTAAACACTACAAAATTTATCATGAAGTAGCTTTCATATGAGGATATCTCATTAATTTCGTTTTCGATATCCTGCATTTATGATGCAAATTTTAATATTGTTATTTCATATTTCTCTATATATGTAATGCATAACAAAATTGTATTTTTTATTTTTGTTTTTTAGGTTACCTCTTAATAACTTCTTACGTTTCTTCAACGACAAATGTGAAAATATGCTGAAAAATAAATTACTTTCTGAAGGTATGTATTATCAATAATAAATAAAATTTTATTTTATTTATTTATTTAGTTTTTTTACAGATTGTCACCTCTGAAGCTTTTTCTGGTACTTAACAAATCTAATATTTTCAAGGATCGGACCAATAAATTTATAATAATCTTTAATTACGGATCACAGGATCGACTTTTCAGTTGGATTTTGCACCATTCTTTCTTAACTTCTGAGGTGAGCAGCTCTTTTCCGTGCTTGCGCTACGTGAATTAATCATAATAATGTATAATTTTTATTTTTTCTCTCTTGCGATTTGTCTTGACGATTATTATTTATCAGTTTCGCATTTTTATTCAATTTATATTTGAATCGTCCGTTATATTGCGTTCTCTATGTCAACTCTCTTGACTTGTAAACAGCGCTTTCACGCGTTTTTGCGCTCCGAAACCGAGATGTATTCTATTATCACGTGTTCAGTTTTTTGACTTACATACCACGCCGACCGTTATAACACAATTTTTATTATTTATTATTATACGACATTAAAAATGGTCCGATGGGGACCGAAACGCTGCGTTTGTCATTTGCAATAAATTAAATCATTTATTTGTGTTCTATCAGATGATTTTTTAGATCTGTATCTTTTGCATACTCTACACCTATTGCTTGGTCCATAAAGCCTTTTACGAAATTTGATTTGAATTTTTTTCATACGGACCATTTATTACATTCATTAATTTTGATAAAATTTTATATTTGAGGTTTTTACACGAAGTAAAAAAATACTCATTTTGATTTCTGATATAGCATCGTGTCCTTCGCGAATTTCTTTCCCCTTTGTAAGCATTTTAGTTTACTTTAGCACAAAAAAGGAAAACAATCTAATACTCTAGTCTTAATTATACTGGTCATTAGTTATAAAGTTAACAAAAAAAGTTTCGATAAATATTCACATTAGCAAAGTGACTTCTAGTAAACTTTATATTATATTGTAAAAATATTAATAATATATATCAAGATAAACTCATCGATTATTAACTTTAGACATATATTTTACTTTAGATATTAATATATTGTATATTTTTGCAGAAGGTAACAGTCATATAAATAATTCAACATCTGTGAAGGAAAATAAAGAACATGATCATGTGTGTTCAGAAACAAAATTAAACACATTACATAATACAGAATATGACGCAAAAATTAATGCGGAAAGGAGAACACCATTACATATATTAAATTGTGAGGAGAAAAATAATTCACGCGTAGAATGTCCTAAAAGAAGACAAAACTTGTTAAACACTGATAATGGTAAGAATGTAAATTTCATATTACATTTGCAAGCGTCTTTGAATAAAGTGAAATGAAATGATATACTTCATTAGTTTATGTTTACTATCTTTAGAATTGAAAAATATTACACATTGTGTAAATTTATAAAATTTCTATTATTTTTCTTTTTAGATTTATTATTTGAGTATTTATTTTATTTCATATTTGTAATTTATTTTATAAAATTTATGCTCTTATAAATAAATATTTCATCAAAAAATTTACGTTGAATTATCAAGCTATATATGTCCATATTGAAATCATTATTTGCATCATTACAAATACAAATCGTGAAACCTTATTGTATACTATCTAAAATATATATATCTTTTATAATAAAAATGAATTTCGCAATTACTGTAATGCAAATTCTAAACTTTCTACTTTATTTTTCTTAAATATATATTAATATAATAAATTTATCACTGTTGAATTATATTTGTTGATAAAAAATGTTAATACAGGACACAAAGACACATTCAAACAAAATAATAAATTCCCAAAATTACCGGAGTTATATGTGGTTCTACAAAAAATAGATCAAGTGTTAAAGAAAGGAACTATTCAACTAGATAAACCGTTAAGAAAACGTCGTAAAATAAGAATTTAATTACAGCAAGGTAACTGTACTACAGTATTTTACTAATTATTAAATAATTAATAATTAAAATAAAATTAAAGCTTCAAGTTAATCGATACATAAAATATTAACTTTGTTCTTTTTTCGACAGATAATGTAAATCATTATGCAAAATGTCGGAAGATGATTATTCATATTTGAATGACAATAGTACCAGTTCAGAAGACCTTCCGTTCCATACTGTGAACTGGAATCTGGAAGATACACAAGGTACTTCAAAAGAAAAATCTTCCGTAGACATTTGTACGGTGTCTTGTCAACAAGCGCACACACGCCTTCATACCCTGCGGTCATCTCGCTTGTTGCTCCTCGTGTATCGAACGTTTAGAAGTCAATCGATGTCCGATATGTAATGTAACGTATGAACATTATATCAGAATTAGAAAACCATAAGACTGATAGTTCGAATTAAAATCATAAGTGATAATTCAAGCAATATCTCTACGTAAAAACTGATTTAAGTCTAAGAATGTGAAAAACACCATATATTCTTTGAATGAGAAAAAAATTATTTTGTGATGGAGATTCGTGCAATTTTATTTACTTTTGAAAAATATTTTGATATATTTACATATATAAATTAGTTATATATCCTTGTAAATAGATTTTAATGACTTATTTTTAATAACTGCGAACTAGTTAACTAGTTAAAAACTGAAACGTCAATGGCAACAAAATACGTTAAAAATATGTCAATAAGTTAAAAATGTAACGTTATGAATTTCGAAATTGGTCGATTTTATAATTCTTCCCATTTTACGTTACAAAAATGATAACAAACGCGATATCAATCAGATGTAAACGTACTGTATCGCATTTGAATTGTTATTGCTAGAACATGATGCGTATTTTATTGCGTAATTTATTTCGTTCGATTGTTTCTAGTTACAAGCAGATTAATAACGTTACATTTTTTTTGTTTATCTAAGGATAATGATTTTATAATGCCTTGAAAATATCCAATTGCCAGTTGCACAAAGGATGATAACTACAAAATGAAGAACGCTTTACTATTTTTCGCGACTGACAACTGAACATTTACAACGTATTGTAGACCGTTTTTTAGAGTAATCGTTTGTATCTTTTAAAAGATATAATTATAAAGGATGCAGCGCTCTCAAACTTACCGTAAATTAAAACATACTACTTATTTAACGTACAGAGTTTTAATTTATGTAAATGTAGGTTTTTGCCAAAAACATTCAAACTCTTTTTCATTTCTTGTAATATTCTTGCAAATGTGTAAACGTTGTGATTCCATTTATAAAGTGTTAATGTAAACATAAAACTAGTTTACTGTATTTTAAATATTGTACTGTATTTTAAATATTTAGTGCTTTGTTATCATCTAAATATATATAAGTAAAGAATGTGATATTAATCAAATGTAAATGTAATGTACCGTCGTACCTGAATGGCGTCGCTATAATGATATGTACTATTTGTTTGTTTCATTTGATCGAATATTAGCCACGAAAAGTTGGTTAATAACACCAAATTTTTCATTCGTTTTCTGTTTACATCAGAGTAATCGTTTGTATTCTTCAAAAGACGTATCATTATAGAAATTGCAGAATTTTTAAGTTTATTCTAAGTCAAAATATACTATTATTATAAAATAATATATTTAGTTGCTGTAATTTCTACAATGGTAATTCTTTTGAAATATGTATCTGTATTATTATAGATTTTAATTATGCAAATGTATGATGCCAAAGATACTTTCATTCTTTCTTGTAATGCTGTACGTACAATATCAAGCGCTGTCATTTGACTTTAGCAAAATAAAGTACTGAAGTAAACATTGCAAAATATTGATTTATTGTATCGCATTTTTTATATTTAATACCAGTGTTTTATTATTATTCAAAGTGTAAAATATGATATCGATTAAAAATATATCATCGTGCCTAAATGTCATTGCTATAATGTTGCGTACTATTTGTATCATTTTATTTCGAATATTTAGCTACAAAAATTGATTCATAACGTTAAATTTTTCATGTATATATCTAAGAGTAATCATAAGAGTAATCATTTGCATATTTCAAAAGAATTACCATTGTAGAAATTACAGCCCCTACATTTATTTCAAATCATTATTACTTTAAATCATATAATTCAATTAATATATAAAGATTTTACTTTGTGTAGATAATTGTTGTGCCAAAAGTATGTTTACTTTTTTGTAGTATTTAAAAAATATAAAATGCTCCGTATTTTCTTTGTTTTTTAAATGATGGTATAAATATTGTAAAATATTTATTATTTTATATCATAAATATATTTAAAAAGAATATTGTTATGACTAACGCAATTTCAACATTAAGTCAGAAATTTTCAGAAATATCACATCTATTGAACGAATAAAATTGTATTGTTTTTCTTTACATTGATTAATTTTAAAAAAATCCCTTTACCCGAATTATACCATCCTTATATTCCCACACAATATGATATACAAATATATAAAATGTACTAAAATCACTGTAAAATTAATGATAACATCTTTCAATTAAATTGATGGAACGAATATTTCATTTTGACAGATATTATAACCTTCAAATGTGTCATCTTTTCATAGTTGCACACTTATGTTCTATATTTACTAGTATGAAATGCAATAAAACACTGATCATATTTCTCCAAAATTATTTTTTATTTTTTTCTGTTGCATAATCAAAAAGAGACGGCATATATATTTCAAGCGAATTTTAATAAATAATATACGCCTTTTCGTTGCACACCATTCGTGTCCACACGAATGGTGTGCAACTGAACGGTGTGCAAACGAACGGTGCGCAACTGAACGGTGTGCAAATGAACAGTGCGCAACTGAACGGTGCGCATCTTTCTGTGTACAAATGAACGGTGTGCAAACGAACGGTGCGCAACTGAACGGTGTGCAAACGAACGGTGCGCAATTGAACGGTGTGCAAATAAACGGTGCGCATCTTTCTGTGTACAAATGAACGGTATGCAAACGAACGGTGTGCAAATGAACGGTGCGCATTTTTCTGTGTACAAATGAACACTTTGCAAACGAACGGTGCGCAACTGAACGGTGTGCAAACGAACGGTGTGCAACTGAACGGTGTGCAAATAAACAGTGCGTATATTTCTGTGTCCAAATGAACAGTGTGCAACTGAACGGTGTGAAAATAAACAGTGCGTATATTTCTGTGTCCAAATGAACGGTGTGAACTTAAACGCAACCAGTGCGCAACTGAACGGTGCCCAATTGAACCGTGTGCAAAGTTTTGTGTCTAATTGTAACGTATCCATTTGCAACGTGCCCAATTGTACTGTGTCCAAGTGAAGGCCACTCATGTATAACCACTATATATTCATATCACTATATATTATATGTAATCAATATATATTCACTCAATATTCATATTATTTAGTTATCTTATATAACCAAAATATTAGCAAACCACCAGTGCTAACTGAATAGCCGGTCTTATATACATATTGTTACGTCCCGCAACAAAAATTTTAAATATTGCTTTGTAGAATAGTATAAAGAATTTTCCATCTTATATAACTTACGTGTAATCACTATATATTCATATCACTATATTATATATATAAATAACCAACATATATTCATTTAATATTTATATTATTCAGAATTTTATATATCCAAAATACTAGCAAACCACCAGTGCAAACTGAATAGCTGGTCTTATATACATATATTAATCAAATAAAATTAATAAATTCCTTAGGTTAGTTGTTTATAACTATTGTAATAAAGATTTTATTATATGTAATTACTGAATATGCAATTCCCATATAACTATCTTAAAAAAATCACTCATAAACTTTATAAATCAATAAAAGTTGTACAGCACCGAGAGGGCCGTTATATGCTACTAATAATACTATATATATATATATATATACATATATATATGTACATACTATAACAAATATTTTATAATGTAAAACAATTGTAATTATGATAGTTACGGCATCAGAATCTATTAAATCATAATATTAACTAAGCCATGCAATTATATAACGAATAAAATGCCACTTTTGAACGCAACATGCTAGAAGATCCAATCAAATTTTATTTAATAGAGCTCAAAATTTTATATTAGAAATACATACACGCAAATAAACAACTAAGCAAATAAATAACTAACAAGGAGAGGTCGCGGTTGACTCTTCACCGATTTTGATCTCCTTTGGTGTGGTGAATCTGCATCGAAAAAAAGTTGATCCGTGTTCGAGCTTTTCGTCCAATGCGCCTTGTAAAAAAAATTTTTTTTTTCTCGAAGTTTAGAGAAATTGCCAGGTTCGTTATCAGGCCTAAAGAAAGACACACTTTCGATCGGTGTCGTTAGTCCAGTGGCAAAGCGCAAGAATAGTAATCCCGGGATCCCAGGTTCAAGACTGGGCTGTCATAATTTTTTTTTTTTTTTTTTTTATTTATATATCTGTATATAACATGTATTATTTATTATGTTAAATAAATATTCGGCATACTAATAATGTTAGAATACACACTTTTCATTTTTCATTTTTCATTTTTCACTTTTCATTCGCTTTACAAAATCGGTTTTTCTACCTGCTATGAACCGCTGGATGCTACCGCCGTTAAAATATCGTTACAGAAAACGTTACGCGGGGGGAGGGGGGAAGGGTCGTGTGATCCTGTCAAAGATTCTAGAGAAGGTCGATTAGAAAATATCTTACTTATATATTTATAATATATTTATTACATATTACATATTTATGCAGAAAATAATAATGAGTAATAAATTAAATAGATAGATAAAGAAATAATTACATAATAGATACATAAAGAATTAAATAGATACATAAAAAAATAATTAGTTAAAAAATAAAAAAAATAAATACATTTTTTGTTTATTTGTTACATTGCGCTGGATGATATAAATCATAAAAACATGCAAAACATAAATATTTTCGACATACAGCACATTTAATAAAAGCACACGCATTACAATTACATTTTAACGAACGTATATCTTTAGGAAAGCAAATTTCATTTACATTTGAAAAAAATTTTCTTTCTGATATTAATTTTGACGCATACCATGCATATTGTATCATATTTAAAAATGCATCAGCGGAAAGTTGATGGTGAATGAGAGAATGGATTTTTATAGCATCTTCTCTCGAAGATAATTGCCGCTTATTTTGCAACATCTCTACAGAATTTTGCAGCTTTTTAATAAAATTCTTAACTTGGCGAAAAAAATAAACATCGCATGGTTGACAATATGGAGTGCAATGAGGAGGAATGATTTCGATAGTTGAATTGCAATTTCCATCATCATCGGTAAAAATACTATTAAAATGAGCCGAATCTGTTTGACCTCCCCATGAATCTAGAATAAGTAAAAATTCTTCTTTTTTGCAATATTCCGTAAGAACATTTTCTACAAAACAAGTGAAATGGCCTTTTGTTAATTTTCCTGATTTTGATGCCGTGACAAATATATTTCCGTAATTTTTAGTTAATTCTTCGACAGTGACCGAAACTCGAGGACCAAAATCTCCTTTAGGTTCTTGCATACAAAGAAACACTTTCGGAAGAAGTTTTCCAGACGCGGTAATCGCATATTGTGCTGTATAACTATGTGTGACTTTATTAAAGTCACCAAGAAAAACATCTATCATTTTTTGTCCTTTCTCGGCTAATGTTCTGCGTACATCAACACGATATTCGCAACCTGTCTGATCTGTATTAATAACAAAGTCAGGATGAAAATTTTTTTTGCGATCCGTTTCTGGAATTTTTCTGCTTCTTTTAATATCGTCGGTAAATCCAATGCATTTTTTGATTTTAAATAACGCGTTACTTTTCTTTGGCGAATAGAATGGATTGTTTTAAATTTTGTAACCCAAGTATGCGATGCTGTAAAAGAAAACTCTGGTCCTTGATATTGTATAGCAGCTTGAGAAGCCCACTGCTGTATAGTTCTTGTCAAAATAGGTTGCATCTGCTGTCGGGCTTCAACAAAACGATCGAAAGTCCATTTCTGGATCATGTTAAACTTTTCTTTTACTCCTCCACCTTGCTCGATTTGTACTTGCCATTTTTTCAAATCACTTTTGTTTTTAAGTGCACTCCCTCCATGTTTGTGGATTGTTTTTAAGCTCCAATTTGGATGTTCTCGAACCAAATTCAAGATTTTAATTTTTGTATCGATCGATATATAATCACTTTTTATTTTTTTGGATGCAGGAGGTTCAAATTCGTCTTCACTAGTTTCTATGCTTTGTGAAGAGCTCGTAAAGCTCGTATTTAATGTTTCTGGCACTTTTTCAGAAGAAGAACTATAAGTTAACGGATATTCTATCTCATCTTCCGGAATATTTTCGTGAGGTAGAAATAATTCCTCTACTTCTTGAAAATCCCATTCCTTTAAAATTTCTATTATTGCTTTCGCAAATCTTTCTCCTAAAGCGGTTGCTTTATACGATGCAGATCCACTCGCAGGTCCTTTCACAATTTGCAGTTTTTCCAAAATTTGAGAACAAACTTGCAAACCATCCGTAATATCCTGTTGTTCGTAGGATTGCATGAATGCGTATTCGTCTTCTTCCCTGACTTCTTCATGGCCTCTGCTTGTGGATGGTTGCTCACTAATTTCTGATTTTGATTCCATTTTTAAATAATCGAAGTAAAAATTATACACAGGTGAAATAATACAGTGTAAAAGTACGGGAAAAAATGTCTTGCGTCTGACTACTAGCAGTTACAGAACAAGACTGATTTTCTACGACCTTCTAGAGTCTTCCGAGAGCCCTTCTAGAACCCTTATTGGTGGATAGGATCACACGACCCTTCCCCCCTCCCCCCCGCGTAACGTTTTCTGTAACGATACTTTAACGGCGGTAGCATCCAGCGGTTCACAGCAGGTAGAAAAACCGATTTTGTAAAGCTATGAAAAATGAAAAGTGTGTATTCTAACATTATTAGTATGCCGAATATTTATTTAACATAATAAATAATACATGTTATATACAGATATATAAATAAAAAAAAAAAAAAATTATGACAGCCCAGTCTTGAACCTGGGATCCCGGGATTACTATTCTTGCGCTCTGCCACTGGACTAACGACACCGATCGAAAGTGTGTCTTTCTTTAGGCCTGATAACGAACTTGGCAATTTCTCTAAACTTCGAGAAAAAAAAAATTTTTTTTACAAGGCGCATTGGACGAAAAGCTCGAACACGGATCAACTTTTTTTCGATGCAGATTCACCACACCAAAGGAGATCAAAATCGGTGAAGAGTCAACCGCGACCTCTCCTTGTAAGCCATGCAATTATATAACGAATAAAATGGGGCGAAGGAAAGATGTTGCGGAATATTTTCTCGATTATTTACTGCTCGTATTATTTCGTCTGGAATTTCGTCCCGATCTACGTATAAATGGTAACGGACAGTACGTCGGTCTCTCAACAAATGCTGCCGGAAATACTCGCGACGCCTTATACCCGCCCGATGGAAGGGAATCTTGCGACGGAGAACTGGGTCGATGCGTAATACGTTTACCATCTACCGAAAAATATTCGTTGTTTATTTTAAAATTTATCTTTATTATTTTGAAAGAAAAAAAACGAACTTAAGGGTAATTTTACTTACAGTTGGGTATTTCGAAAAGTAGGACACCTGTTAAAATGAATGTGGCGCGTAAGTATGGAGGTTTGTAACACGTTTAGAGAAAGAGACAGGATAGATTCTGAAATAGTGACTTAATTCAATTATTATAAGAGCGAGTTATTAATTGGTTACTTATCATGCAATGACAAGGTAAAGAGGGGGTGTAAGGATGTTTGAATATAAGATGGATACCGTGCCTGCTGGTTTAGTTTTATTATTATTAAAATAATTCTTCCAATATATTATGCTAAACCAGAGTTATCATATTATGTGTCAGTCGGTCCTTAAAGAGCGCGTCCCATGCTCTACGACAAGTGTCGATGTGCAAGACGTCACGTCACAGCGGCACAGAGTCCGTAAAGAAATTTCTCTAGAGAAAATTTCTCACGAAAACGGCAGAGGGGTAAGGTCGTGTTACCCAATGCACATCGATTGACAAGTCGAAGGCGACAATTCACTCTTGTGGATAAAACCAAAGACAGACTGAGTGTTTAATATTCAAATGCAATCAACGTACTCGTGTTATTGGAAGGGGAAGACGTTGGAACTGTATGAAGGTAAGTTGTTGACTATATTACACGTAATATAACTCTTCAGTAGGTATGGTAAAGTAATAATAATATTCGATTATTAGTTGCAGATCACGAGAGATGAAAAGGAAGATGTCAAATAATTAACGCGAGTACTTACCCAAAAGTACTGCAGTGGGAACGTTCGTCGAGTCTCCGTGGAAGACAATCAGCCTCGGCGATGCCTCTAAGGGAGAGTCGAAGGAGTCGGTGATAAAGAAATTGGCAGAAGACCTCGATGATGTTTCAAATAAGGCACTTTATTATTTAAAGTATACTGATATTTGACAGCTCTCGGGACTAAGTCCTTAGCTCGAAAAATGCTCAGAGACTAAGTCTTTATTCGTTTCGTAGATGCTCGTGATCGCTGTTGTTCTTGTTCTTCAGAGAGCTCCTGGTCAAATGCACGGAGGACTGAGCTGCGCTCCCTAAGGTATCCTCTGGTCCCCACTCCGTACCGACATTCGTTGTGGTAGAAAGATGCGTGCGCTTCTAGGCGTGGGCGGCCAGGCCACTACTCATCGCTATAGCTGTCCTTTTCCATCAAGCGGGTTGTGACGTAGTGGGCGTGCTGTCGCGTTAAAGTAGTGGGGACGCTTGTCGAGCTTATTAATTTATTTTACAAGGGTAAGATTTTTATGATAGTATTTCAACCATCAGAATTGTTTATTTGCGTGTATGTATTTCTAATATAAAATTTTGAGCTCTATTAAATAAAATTTGATTGGATCTTCTAGCATGTTGCGTTCAAAAGTGGCATTTTATTCGTTATATAATTGCATGGCTTAGTTAATATTATGATTTAATAGATTCTGATGTCGTAACTATCATAATTACAATTGTTTTACATTATAAAATATTTGTTATAGTATGTACATATATATATGTACCCATACGGCACAAGACCTTGCAGCAACATTGCAGCAACATTGCAATCTTGCATATTGCAATACAATATTGCAGCAACATTGTTGAAATATAAATATGCAACATTGCTGCAATAATGCTGCAATAATGCTGCAATGATGCTGCAATAATGCATTGCGGTAATAATGTTACAGCAAAATTGTAAAAATAAACTGCTATAATTTTTTGTAAAAATATTAATTTGTGTACGCGTTTGTATATTTTTTATTATGATTTATCAAGCTTAAAATTTCAATTATTATTATAAAACACGAATGAATTTTATTAATATTAATTATTAATTATATATAATATTAAATTATTAAATTACGAATATATTATAATTATATATTCATATAAGACTTTTGTTTTACCATTGCACTCGACTATATAAAAGTTTCTTTTGAAACTTTTCAAACTTTAAATATTTCTATTACGGCTGCGTTCCGATATAGATTGGTTTATGAATTCACTGCGTTCTACTATAGATTTCCAGTACAGTGAATTTCGGAACGCAGCCTAAGCTCTATCATGCATATCGCGCGCACGTGTCCAGTATATAAGCTGTACATTTTTGAGAAAATAGATGTATAAGGAGCAAGGAAAATATATAAGAAGCGAGGAAAAGAACGTATGTAAAATATAGCATTATTAGATTTCT
Organism: Camponotus pennsylvanicus; assembly: GCA_023638675.1. Classification (NCBI taxonomy): domain Eukaryota; kingdom Metazoa; phylum Arthropoda; class Insecta; order Hymenoptera; family Formicidae; genus Camponotus; species Camponotus pennsylvanicus. Next base: position 52,868 of record JALHBL010000647.1, read on the forward strand.
GGTTATGGTATAAACAAAATCTGGTTATGGTATAAATCTAACCTAACCTTGAATTGAAATTTTTAGTGAGAAGTAAGATTATCGGACTGAAACTTTTTTTACAATAATCGGAATAATCGTAATCGGAATAAAATACCATCGCCAATCTTTTCGCGAGCTGCAGCATCTTGCTGCTTGAAATAAATGCTTGGTTGCTTGCTACCCGTTCCAGATATCAGAGGTGAATTTTTATTTTCTTCTATATATATTATTTCTTATAATTTATCCTATAATTATATATAATTATGTATATATTTTTCTATTACATTTTTACAACTATTAATTAGACTTTTATAAACATATCAATGTTTTCTTCTACAATTTTCTTTTAAAACTTATTTTCTTGGATGCACATTTTAGTTAGATTTTTCCAAAAAAAAGAAAAAAGGTATATATATATATATATATATATATATATATATATATATATATATATATATATATTTATATATATATATTCAATTACATACTTTAATTTCATTACTTTATTTTTATTTCAGATATTTTTCTATAAATACATTTATATCTTACTTTCTTGTAAATATTTTCTAAATGTTTCTTTAAATCTTTTCCAATACAATTTGTGTAGTTTTTATTTATTGTAGGAAATATGAATAATACACATAAAAGAAAATTTATTTCAAAACGCCATAGTAGACGAATTATTGCAAATCAAACAGATATAGATATTGCAGGATCTTCTAGAGAAATTTTAGAATGGCATACCATCAATACTTCTAAACAGACTTCAAATGCAGGATTGCGTAAAATCTCTGATGAAGAAGTTTCTTCATGTAATACAAACAGTGTTAATGATATGATTAATATATATGTCAAAGTTACACCTTCAGAAGATTTTAATAATGATAATGATAATGATAATGATAATGATAATGATAATTCTGTTATAAATGAAACACATAAACATAATGCTAATAATGATAATGAATTAAATAAAGCATTAGCTACATGGGCTGTATCACACAATATTTCTCGCACAGCTTGTAATGCATTGTTAAAAATTTTGAAGCAACATACTTCGCATAATCTACCTGCAGACACACGAACACTATTAAAAACTCCAAGACAAACCCATATTTTAAAAATATGTGAAGGAGAGTATTTTTATTTCGGTTTGAATGAGATTATTCAGAAAATGCTATTAAGAGATAATAATACATATGTTAATTTACTTATTAATATTGATGGTTTGCCATTAGCAAAATCTTCTCAAGCGTCATTATGGACTATTTTATGTTCAAATACAGTAAATAAGACAGTATATCTTGTTGGTGCATATTTTGGTTACAAAAAACCCACAGATTCTAATGTTTTCCTGCAATCCTTAGTCGATGATTTAATTAATTTTATTAATAATGGTTATATTTATAATGAAAACGTAATCAAAATTAGATTGTTTGCTTTAATTTGCGATGCACCCGCTAAATCTTTTGTTTTATGTCTAAAAGGCCATACTGGATTTTACAGTTGTACAAAATGTGTAATTAAAGGAAAATATATAAATGGTAGAGTTTGCTTTCCATATAGAAAAACATCATATCCTTCTAGAAAAGATGAACTATTTTCTGTTAATGGTTATCGAGATTTTCAGATTGGGTATTCTATCTTAAACAATATTCCTGGATTTTTGCCTATAAATAACACACCACTAGATTATATGCATCTTATATGTTTAGGCGTTGTCAAAAAAATGATTCTTCTTTGGATAAAAGGTCCACTTTATGTACGCTTAAGTATCAGATACATTAATAAAATATCACACTTGTTAATTTTGCTGAAAAATACAACACCGAATGATTTTGTTAGAAAACCCAGATCGTTAAAAGATGTTAAACAATGGAAAGCAGTAGAGTTTAGAAATTTTTTATTATACACAGGACCCGTTGTATTGAGACACGTATTAAAGCAAGACATATTTTTTCATTTTCTCACGCTGCATATAGCTGTTACAATTCTTATACGTCCAAATTTGAATGAGGAACTAATAAATTTTGCTGAATCTTTACTTAATCATTTTGTCATGTCATTTGAAATTTTATATGGTAAACAATACATGTCGCATAATATACATAACTTATTACATTTATGTTCCGACGTAAAAACATATGGTCCGTTAGATAATTTTAGTGCTTTCCGCTTTGAAAACTACATGATATCGATCAAAAAACGATTACGTAAACATGAAAAACCGCTGCAACAACTATATAAAAGATATAATGAAATTGAAAATTGTAATTCTTTTCTCTTAAATATTAATAATAAAACATTAAATTCATATAAATATTTACATAACAATGGTCCAGTACCAGATAATTATGATATTCAATCGCAATATTTGATGATGTCAAATGGAAAGTTTAATATAAATTGTAAAAGTCAGAATAATAACTGTTGTCTTTTGAAAAGCGGTCAATATGTTTTAATTTTGAATATAGTGCAAAAAAATGAAAATTTTTTTCTTATTGGTAAAAAACTTAAATATATAAAAGATGTATATGAATCACCATACAAATCCAGTGATTTCAATATAAAAGTAATGACAGTAAATAATGATAGCATATTTTCATGGCCAATTACAGATTTATTAGGTAAAGCATGGAAAATTCCTTTTGGAAATCATCCAAATACATTTGCAATATTTCCTCTTAATCATACAATATAATTATGTGTGTTAGATAATTTCTTTCAATAATGTAAACTACACATGATGTATCACGGAATATTTCACATCGTAGAAAAATGGATAAGTATCAATTTCTCATTGTGGAATTTCATGACGGGCTACAAGTTATACCCTCAGTATGGTACAATGCTGATAAATTATCATGTATATGGCCTAGTCATATGAAAACTAAATACCGTATTAACAAAGCTATAATGGCAAGAGAGATGCCTCGAGAAAAGGCTGATTGGGAGGAGTTATCAATAAAAAGAATTTTTGGTGGAGCAAGTAAGAGAATTTTATTTATATAAATTATCATTTAATATATGTAATTGTTGTATACATTTTTCTTTTTAATTTCTCTTTGCTTTAGATTCTTATGAACAAAGTTTACAAAAATTAAGTCTAGCGCAAGACACGTCAAATATAGATGACACTGGGATGTCATCAGATGATTTAAGAGAACAAAAAAAACAGCAAAGACGTATGAAAGCTAAAATAAAAATATCATCATCATCTTCTTCTTCAGAAGATATCTGTTTAAAGAATAAAGAAAATAAATTAAATATAAGACAAAATAATCCTGCCTCCTTTTCCTGACAGAGGGAATTTTATATCAACGAATAAAGCCATTGACCAGCCTATACAAGACATTACAAACATTTTACATGAAAAAAATGTTATTAATCCTATGAACAGTAATGGTGAATTATAATTAAAATTTATAAATACTATACATATATGACACTTATAATAAAAATCATTAATCATTTCTTACTTCTTAGATAAAAATAGCAAGAAGCAAATTGCTACGAATAATATAAAATATCGTCATACAGGATTCTCCTGAAAATACCGAGAAAGATTTGTATGCTTATGGTATTTATTATAAAAATTATTTATTGTTATATCTTTACTTTTTTTACCAAAAGATCCTGTAGTTAAAAAAGTATAATTATTGTATGATACTTATTGTTAGCAGTAAATAGCAACATTTGTTAAATAATATATATTTATTCCAGAGTTCAAGAAACAGATTATAGGAAAATTGAACAAAATATTATATAAATTAGACAATATAGAAAACAGAATTAATATGCTAGAGGAGAAAATGCAATTTTCCTGCCATACTTATGATAGCCAAGAATGCGATATCCATTTCCCGATTTCTACACTTACTGAGTTAATATCCTTTGAAGATCAATTACAAGAAATCAAATTTAAGGATAAAGTTGTATGTAATAAAGATTTCTTATTTTTATTATATTATTATAGATGTTAATGTTTTTTCTATAGAATGATATAACACTTTAATGTTATTTTTGTTTACACTTCTTATCATTAATTCATGAATGACATATTTCTGTTACATATTGTTAAAGGAAAGAAGGGTAAATTTATTTACGCGTATTTGTCATTAATTATTATACAAAATCTGTATTAATTCAATATTATTGTTAACATTGTTTATTTTTTTTAGCTTAACGTTTTTAAACTTGTTGGTGGAGTTAATGCACATGCTATGATACGAATTATTATGAAAAAAGTAATGACAGATACTTTAGCTCAAAAGTTAAGCTGGACAGGAAGAAAAAATAAGCATAGTTTTAAAGATTTAAATCTTTCTAAAATAATCATACGTAAGTTCTTTTTAATATAATTTTAGATTAACTTGGTTGGTTCATGTGTGGTCCATTTAGAAATCCCTTTAAGATTTGTCTAAAATATACACACATTTATCAGAAAATATTTATAATTTATATTAAAAAACACTTATGTATGTGTATTACAGAAGCTGTTCGTATAAAACATAATGAACTGACAGACAATGACTTTGCAGAATACACATCAAAATGGCTTTCTCAAGCTACTGTAAGAATTCAAAGAGACAAGTGCGTACATTTTCTTTGTTAAGAACATCATGATTGCTTACAGATTAATCAGATTATTTGATTTGATATTAAATTAGATTATATTTAATTGGTCTGTCGACAACTAAGTCTGAACAAACAAATGTTACTTTTTCTGTTTAATATGCTGAAAAATTCTGTATATTTAAATATAAAATTTTGGAATTTAATTATAATTTCTTATTACATACTTTGACAAAAAAATGTAAAACATCTTAAATTAGAATATAATAATTACGGATATGATTTGAAATCCAACGTATAATTTTAAGTTTTCTATTAATATTTTAGACATATTCAGGAAGAAAAATAAAAAGCATTAGAAGAGAACAACGACATTATCAAAGAATAATATTAAAATTTTATTATCAACATATATAGAAGTTCATAGAATATATAAAAGATAATGTATGATATGTATTCATAGAATATATAAAAGACAATGTTCATAGAATTTAAGACAGTTTAAATATTGTTATATTTTCTTATTATTTTGATATTTTTATATGTTTATTTTTGTTTATTATTCAATTTTTTTTTGTTTATTTTTGTTTATTATTGAAAATTATAATTAAATATCGATTATTAATTATATATATATATATATATATATATATATATATATATATATATATAATGTTTATGTTCATATAAAATTCTTATTATTTTTCATATGAATTTTTTGTTCTTAGATGTATTGAAGATATACTTTAATATGCAATTTAAATTAATTTTTGTTTTCATTTATAAGGTTAATAAAAAAATGTTCACATATATATATTTGCGTATATACACAGAATAATATATATGGATATATAATATATTAACGCATTATATATTACCGTATATAAATTTCGTATAGAAAGTTTTTATGTAATTTCTTTTGATTTTTTATTTATAAATTAATATGAATAAATTTATATATATATGTTGTATATTTTTTATTTCATGTAACTTACTTATATAAATAAATAAATATATATATATATATATATATATATAATTATAATTATTGTGTTATTTTTTCTGAAATATTCTATTTTATACTGCATGTGAAATTAATTTTTAAAAAATTTATATATTTGAAATACTTGATAATAACAATTTCCGTAATTAAGGAAACTTTTATAATCAAAATACAATTGGTTTCTTAATTATATTCTACTCACGTAATTTAGAATTAAATTTTAATGTAAGTATAAAAATAAAACGTTATTTAAATCACAAATAATCTATGTATGGGACATGTATACAAATGAATTATAAAAATATATTAATAAAAATATAAAATTCGTAATTGCACTATTATAATGTAAATTGTGTTAAGCTGCTTGCACAATGCTATGCGATAGCGATAGCGACAAAATTTTCGACGGATTGGAATTCTGTATCTATTACTTTGTAGCCAATCAATCATAGCGTTCAAATGTGCGTCTAGGCAAAATATTTGAACGCTATGATTGGCTGGCTACAAGACAGAATTCCAATAATTATAAAGCAAAATTACAAACATTACAAAGCATAATATATACATTATATTGCAATATTGCTACAATATTGCATTGCAATATTATTGCAATATTGTATTGCAATATTGCTGCAATATTACATTGCAATATTTCTACAAGCGGACATTTTACCGTTGCTGCAATATTGCAGCAACGTTGCAGCAACATTTTGCAACATTTCTGCAATGTTGCAATCTTGCAAAGAAATATTTCTGCAATGTTGCTGCAATATTTCTGTGCCGTATGGGTATATATATATATATATATATATATATATATATATATATATATGTATGTTAATTAAAATTTAATTGTAGGAAGTAACATAATTATTCGATATTGATAATTTTATTTTACCAGGGAGGAAAGTCGTGGCTGTCGTGTCGGACCATCGGCGGTCCCTCTATCTTATCGCTGGATGAGGCTTTGTTTGGAGGGTCGCTTATCTCTTAATAAGTAAATTTATTCTTATAATGCTCTATGCAATAATTTTACTTGTAACAATTTTTATTCGTATAGCTTTTGCTATTAGCTTCATGATGTAGGATATATATATAAGAGTGTAGATATTACTTGATTTTAAATCTTTAAAAATTTCATAAATGTAGTTTGTTAAATTTTAATAATGTTATTAATTTTATTTAATAATTATTTAATGGTTTGAGAAGTATTAGTTATTTCCTTTTAAAGAAATAAGAAATTATTATTGTTAGCTTCCTAAGTATTCATGCTTATTTGGCATATGTATATATCCTTTTAACAATTTATGACCTTATAGTTATTATGCTTGTGTAATAAAAAATGCTCCTTATAATATTCGAGCGAAACATTATTTAGTCTTACAGATTGAAATGCATTAGGCTCGGTCGCTTCTCAGAAACGATAAAGAAAGTAGCGCGTCATATTTAGCTTTGAGTGCTTATAAGAAGACCTAATACATTGTATGCATAAAACTATATGCTTATTGGCGTTATTAAATTTTGGAATTTATTTATTGTTAATTATTTTTAATTTTACAATCAGCATCCTTCTTGTTATAATTTATTCATATATTCTTATTATTACGCAGAAATATATATATATATATATATATATATATATATATATATATATATATATATTTGTATTATTGTCAAATTTCTTTGGTTAATGGTACAGATATGCAATATATATATGTTCTTTTATAATTTATAATAATTTATTACACTCGCAATAAGAAGGCGCTCTTCGTAATATTCATGCATACTATTTTTTCGAGTCCCTTTTGTCTTAAGACTCGGGCGCGAAGGTTGAAAACATTAGGGGAGATAACGCGGCAATAGGGTAGATAACGCGGCACGCTGGACTTAGTCTGTGCGCTTAATTCAATGCAACAAGTCGCGTGTATAAAATTATGTTTGTTAAATATCCTTTATTAATAAATTTACATTTCAAATTTTATTATTTTCGTATATATATATATATATGTGTTCATTTTTCATTATTAAAGCCTTTTGAATTTTAATTTTCAATCTTTACATTCGGCTTTTATATATATACATATTTTTATATTACATCTTGTTATCTATTATTATTTATTTTTATAATGAAATCTAATTTTATATTTCGTATGTGTATATATTGGATATTCCTCGTAATTTGTAATTTGTTACTCTATCATACTGGAAAATATATTAATATTTGTGTATATAAAATCACATTTTATTTGTATTTTTTATATACTTTTATTATTTTGTCATTGATTATTACGGTTCTTTATTTTTAAATTTTTGATTTATTATTAATTAATTGATTTGTTATTAATTAATTGAAATTTTCTATATTTATTTACTTTTGTGAATATTTAAAAGGATGCGGGCCAATGGGTTATTCGCGGACGAGTGGGTTCCGTTAGCGCACGGTGCGATAGCGCACCAACCCGATAGCACACGAAAAATTGACACAATTCCCGATAGCGCACCAACCCGATAGCCCACGTCCCGATAGCACACAAAGTAAATCGCGCACAATCCCGATAGCGCACCAACCCGATAGCACACCAACCCGATAGCGCACGAAAGCACTATCCCCTCACACACGCACTCTCTCTCACACACACACACACACACACGGGGGGGTGCAAGGGGGGCCTTCGGCCCCCCTCCCGCACCCACCCCGTCCCCCTCGCTTCGCGTGAAAAGTTGCAAAGTGAATCCGTGCGCTATCGGGTTGGTGCGCTATCGGGATTGTGCGCGATTTACTTTGTGCTATCGGGACGTGTGCTATCGGGTTGGTGCGCTATCGGGAATTGTGTCAATTTTTCGTGTGCTATCGGGTTGGTGCGCTATCGCACCGTGCGCTAACGGGACCCTCCCTTCGCGGACGACAGGCAGGCTTAAATCATATGAGGATATGCAGTATTGAAGGAATTTTGAGGAAGCTGTGTGGACTATTTCGGAAGTTTATTTGGTAACTTTATTAATTAAAAGTCTTATTTAATTACATAATGTCTTTATAAAATATCAAGAGACACGGTAGTGTCTTGTGCTAAGTCCCGCGCAGCAACAAGACGCGCTCCGTGTATCTTTACGCGAGTCGGATAGTTGAGCGTACTTGATATTTTCAGTTCTCATATATACGCTGAACGGATCGAGTTTTTACTAGATTCAATCGATAGCTTGGGTCTAAATTATATAATAAAAGTGTTTTTGTTTTTGCGCTACGTGCTCTAGAAACGGAGCTATTACGACGCAAAGTCGAAATATGAAAATTTTCATTTAAGAAACGTCTCCCTGGTCAACGCTCAAATCGCCAATGCGCAAGCGCACAATTCTTAAAATGTACGTTTGACGCATTCGCCAGAAGATGGCGTTAACGGTGCTTATAAATATGCTGTAAAAGGTTAAGTGTGTCACTTCAGGTAATTATATATCAACAACTGTCCGGCTCGCGTATAGATTAATTAATAATTAATAGTTTAATCAGGTAAGAAATAAATAAATCATTATTGCATATGCAGAGATAACTGATATAATCTTTACAAATAACTTGATGCGTTGAAAACTAGCAAAAATTGTATTTATTTAGGTACATTCAATTATATATAAATAAATATATTTATTTATATACACTTGAATATACTTATATACAATTCTTGCTAGTTTTCAACGAACCAACTTATTTATAAAGATGCATGTATTATATAAAATAAGTTATCTTGCGTGTGCAATAATTCAGAAAGATATATATATATATATAGTCACTTCTTCATAATATAAGCTTCTTTACACGCAAACTGTTCTTGCAGTATTTAAATTAGATTAATAATGTTGAATCTTTACACGCAAACTGTTCTTGCAGTATTTAAATTAGATTAATAATGTTGAATCTTTACACGCAAATTGTTCTTGCAGTATTTAAATTAGATTAATAATGTTGAATCCTATCTGTATTAGTACATATGTTCTTAAATCATTATTGCGTATGCAAGATAAAATATATAATACATGCATCTTTAAGAATAACTTGGTTTGTTGAAAAAGAGTTTCATAATTTCCTAAATATAATTCTTGCTATTTTTCAACGAACCAAGTTATTCTTAATAAAGATGCATGTGTTATACATTATCTTACATTTGCAATAATGATTTAAGAGCATATGTATATATTAATGCAGATAGAATTCAACATTATTAATCTAATTTAAATATTGCAGGAAGGGTTTGCTTATAAAGAAGTTTACATAAAGAAGTGTCTATATACTTTGTGAATAGTTCAGTCAAGTGAGAAATAAATCATTACTATGTATGCTCTTGAATCATTATTGCGTATGCAAGATAATGTACTCATTGAAAACTAGCAAAAATCTTCACAAATAACTTGGTTCGATGAAATCTTTTTCAACGAACCAAGTTATTCTTAAAGATGCAGGTATTACAAAAGTTATCTTGCATATACAATAATAATTTAAGAGCATATGTATATATTAATGCAGACAGAGTTCAATACTATTAATCTAATTTAAATATTGCAGGAAGAGTTTGCTTATAAAGAAGTTTACATAAAGAAGTGGCTATATACTTTGTGCATAGTTCAATCAGGTAAGAAATAAATCATTAAAACACATGTTCTTGGATAATTATTGCATATGCAAGATAACTTTTGTAATACATGTATCTTTAAGAATAACTTGATTCGTTGAAAAAGATTTCATCGAACCAAGTTATTTGTGAAGATTCTTGCTAGTTTTCAACGAGTACATTATCTTGCATACGCAATAATGATTCAAGAGCATACATAGTAATGATTTATTTCTCACTTGACTGAACTATTCACAAAGTATATAGACACTTCTTTATGTAAACTTCATTATAAGCAAACTCTTCCTGCAATATTTAAATTAGATTAATAATATTGAATTCTATCTGCATTAATATATACATATGCTCTTAAATCATTATTACAAATGTAAGATAACGTATAACACATGCATCTTTATTAAGAATAACTTGGTTCGTTGAAAAATAGCAAGAATTATATTTAGGAAATTATGAAACTCTTTCAACGAACCAAGTTATTCTTAAAGATGCATGTATTATATATAGTACAAAAAAGAGTGATATCCCTAAAAAAATTACCCTTTTAAAAAAAGGTAAAAAAAAGTGCTAAGTCCGCGTAAAAAACAGTATATGAATTTGCAAAATAGTGTATTATTAACTCTAAAAAACTACTGTAAAAAACCTCTCTCCAAAATAGGATTATTTTAATCTACAAAATAGTTATTTTAATCTGCACAAAATAGTGTTATTTTAAACCGTAAAAAACTGTTCTACAAATTATTTTAATTTTGTGTAAAATATATCCTACAAAAATAATGATATCAAAAAAATTGTGCTAAGTGAAAATAAAAACTTATAAAAATATTTTAACCAAAAAAAGTTATACAAAATAGTTGTTTTAATTTTCTACATTATATCCTAGAAAAATAATGATATCCAAAAATTACGCTAATTGAAAATAAAAACTTAAAATATTTTAACTAAAAAAGATTGTACAAAATAATTGTTTTAATTTCCTACAAATAATATTAAAAAGTTGCGCCGACTGAATAAAAATTTTCACTATAAAATATACATTTCTTTTTTATTTCCAATATTAAAAGGAAAATGATATTAAATGAATTGTAATATATCTATTATAAAAAATCGTTGAAAATATGAACAATCATATACATTGCAATAATCATATGCATATATCCTGAAGTTTAATTAAAAAAAAAAAAAAAGAAAATGATAATACAAAATACAAAATTAAAAATTATTTAAAAAATTAAAAATTAGAAATTAATAAAAAAAAATAAAAATTTATATAAAAATTAAAAATTAATACATATAAAAAAATTTTAGTTAAAAAACTTAGCGCTGCTAATTTCATTAGCACATTATTCAGCGTAGCAGCGCTAAGTTTTTTAACTAAAATTTTTTTATATGTATTAATTTTTAATTTTTATATAAATTTTTATTTTTTTTTATTAATTTCTAATTTTTAATTTTTTAAATAATTTTTAATTTTGTATTTTGTATTATCATTTTCTTTTTTTTTTTTTTTAATTAAACTTCAGGATATATGCATATGATTATTGCAATGTATATGATTGTTCATATTTTCAACGATTTTTTATAATAGATATATTACAATTCATTTAATATCATTTTCCTTTTAATATTGGAAATAAAAAAGAAATGTATATTTTATAGTGAAAATTTTTATTCAGTCGGCGCAACTTTTTAATATTATTTGTAGGAAATTAAAACAATTATTTTGTACAATCTTTTTTAGTTAAAATATTTTAAGTTTTTATTTTCAATTAGCGTAATTTTTGGATATCATTATTTTTCTAGGATATAATGTAGAAAATTAAAACAACTATTTTGTATAACTTTTTTTGGTTAAAATATTTTTATAAGTTTTTATTTTCACTTAGCACAATTTTTTTGATATCATTATTTTTGTAGGATATATTTTACACAAAATTAAAATAATTTGTAGAACAGTTTTTTACGGTTTAAAATAACACTATTTTGTGCAGATTAAAATAACTATTTTGTAGATTAAAATAATCCTATTTTGGAGAGAGGTTTTTTACAGTAGTTTTTTAGAGTTAATAATACACTATTTTGCAAATTCATATACTGTTTTTTACGCGGACTTAGCACTTTTTTTTACCTTTTTTTTAAAAGGGTAATTTTTTTAGGGATATATATATACAGGGTGACCCATTTTAACTTAGGCAGCCAAATAACTCGAAAACTAAGCCCAGCAAACAAAAATGTTTCAGACAAAAGTTGTATGGTTTCGAGGGGGCCATAAGATGGTACCATTGGTTTGACCTTGAAGAGTCATTTGAAGGTCACGTGAAAGTCACTTCAATTTTTTTAAATGGAACACCCTATATATTTTTGCACATTCTTGTAGCTCATCTCGAGAGCTTTCCAAAACACTATAACTAAGTACCTTTTCGTTAAGTACTTTTTGAGTTATGAGGCTTGAAATAATTTCTTTATTTTACATAAACCGTAAAATATCTTGTAAAATATTCATTTTTCGATTATCTTACCTTAATACTTTTACGTACAAAATAATGAGAGGAATCAATTGGTGTAAAAAAAACACATAGTTGTTTTGAAGAAAAAATATGTAATTTGCAATTAACAATTCCATATTTTTTCTTAAAAATAACTATGTGTTTTTTTTACACCAATTGATTCCTCTCATTATTTTGTACGTAAAAGTATTAAGGTAAGATAATCGAAAAATGAATATTTTACAAAATATTTTACGGTTTATGTAAAATTAAGAAATTATTTCAAGCCTCATAACTCAAAAAGTACTTAACGAAAAGGTAGTTAATTATAGTGTTTTGGAAAGCTCTCGAGATAAGCTACAAGAATGTGCAAAAATATATAGGGTGTTCCATTTAAAAAAATTGAAGTGACTTTCACGTGACCTTCAAATGACTCTTCAAGGTCAAACCAATGGTACCATCTTATGGCCCCCTCGAAACCATACAACTTTTGTCTGAAACATTTTTGTTTGCTGGGCTTAGTTTTCGAGTTATTTGGCTGCCTAAGTTAAAATGGGTCACCCTGTATATATATATATATATATATATATATATTTATGTATAATATTTATATATGTACCTTTATTATTTTAATGCATCATTTTTTAAACTTTTATTAACAATTGCATGTGTGTTTATACTAACGACAAGGGTGACAAGTCTGTTCGAGCTTGTCTCGCGATTTAATTTTCATTAATTCTTTCATACGGGATTACGTATAACGCTGTCTCTCTTGCTCGCGCGGGCCAGCCGATAGTGCGGTCTCTCTCACTTTCACGTACTACCTATTGAGGTCTCGCGTATAAATCTCGATTGGTTTAACCGTTCGATTATGCTCTATTATATGTTTGAGGAGGCTTAGTAACTATTGTTGGCGTTGTTATTTATTATTAATTGATTCATTTGTTACGTCCCGCAACAAAAATTTTATTTCTTACTTTAACACGCAAAAATTGCCTCTATATTCTTTAAATTGTAATTTCACCGACGAACATATAAATCTTAATTCCACCGCGTTACATATTATTGTTAATATAATTAATATTGATAACTAAAATTCCACCGCGCCATCTATTATCACCAATATTTCTTATTATAAAATCACACCGCGCATTGTATTATCACCAATATTCATAGTACGTCAATATTATTCCGCCGCACGATATACTATTGTCAATGTCTCCGAAAATAATCTTTCTTTATTAAGAAGCTAGCTATACATAACATAACCTCACTTAAGAATGATAGAAATAATTTTAAGTATTTACCCGTATATATCGTTTCCTACTCCACCGACAGCAGGTAAAGTCACCCGCACAAAAGTTACCGACAGTCGATAAAATAATTTCCTACTTTACCAACAGCAGGTAAAGTCACCCGCACAAGTTACCGACAGTCGATAAAATAATTTTCTTCTTTACCGACAGCAGGTAAAGTCACCCGCACAAAAGTTACCAACAGTTGGTAAAGTAATTTCCTACTTTACCGACAGAGTAAAAGTTACCGACAGAAAAGTTACCGATGAAAGTTAAAGTAGTTTCCTACTTTACCGACAGAGTAAAAGTTACCGACACAAAAGTTACCGACACATGATAACACAGTTACCGACATTACCGACTGAAGATAAAGTCATTTCCTACTTTACCGACTGAAGATAAGGTTACTTCCTACCTTACCGACTGAGGATAATAATGTTGCTAACCTTACCGACATACAAGAGTATACCTCTTTTATTAATATATTATCCTAATACTAAAAAAGTTAAAAACTAAAATTTAAAGGATTTTTATTAACTTTTATATACATATATATGTATATTTGTACACGTCTCAGCACCGACTATACATATATCTCATTATTTTAAGGCATAGACTATATCAAAAATCTTTTATTCCTTATTAACTCAAAAAATAATGTAGATATAAATTTCGTTATAATTTTTACTTAAAGAGCATAAAAAGCTGAGTTGATACATACATGCATAATTATGAAAACTTCAATATTACTAATTTTATAAGTAAAGTTTCAAATATGATTTTACGTATGCAATATTATAAGACGCTATAAGGTGCTCAAGGTTAAATGCAATGCATTTCTCAGAAGCTCCGATCGATCGCAATTCTTAGAAAAGCTGAGCTCACCGCATTCCAAAATGTTCTGCTCGAATATTATTGCGCAACATGATGCAACATGATGAAATAGTTAATTGTTATTAAGAGACAAACGAAATTATTGTTAAATGTTAATATTAAGCATATGCAATAATTTTTATTAATTTATTAATTCAAAAACCTAACAATTATAAATATTAAAAGTTAAATCAAAAGAATAAAAATTGTTGCATCACTTATTGAAATAGTTAATTAATTGTCTTTATTCCACCGTAAATTAAAATTATATTATTTATATCCCACCGCGTGAAATAGCTGCAATAATTTATTAAAAACAATTAATTTACATTATTTTATTCCACCGCGAATTAATTATATTCATATATAAAATAGCTGCAATACTTTATTGCGCCATGAAATGCAATTAATTAATATTACTCTTTTAATTTATATCCCACTGCAATATAAAATAGATTATTGCACGCTAAAATAAGATTTTGTTAACAACAATTATATTCATATAGATATATCTATATACATATACATATATCTATATCCCATTGCGTAATCATAAATATATATATATTCAGATGTTAAAAGAATTGTAATTATAATAATTATATCAGAATTTATTAATAATATTTAAAAGCAATTTTATATATTAATACATAAAAGAAAAGAATGAACTTTTGAACAGAGCATGCTAGAAACTCCGTTGACATTTCTACAGTTAAAGCTTAAAATTCTACATTAGAAAATATATGCATGTGAACTGCAAAGAAATTCTGATAGTCAAATAATTATTATAAAAATTATATGTCAAAAGACGATGTAACTAGTATAGCCGATTCTATACTGACCGCTCCGTCGCCCCCACTCCAACTCTGAAGAGTCCCGCCTTCTACAACGCAAACTACGCCCAATTTCTGCGGCAACGCCCAGTCTACGCCCAGCGGCGCGCGCATATTCCGAGGCGCGCGCATCCGGCACGTCAGAAAAAACCAATCAGCGCGCATCCAGCACGTCAGGAGGAACCAATCACAGCTCAACTCCCTCCACATCGAAGCGCATCCACCACCATTGGGACCGTGTGCAAAATCGGGACCGGCGCCTATATAAACCCGTGCAGAGCGGTCCTCCTCGCATTCTGCCCAACGTTCTTCAACATTCAACTACCTCTGGCATTCTGCCCAACGTTCTTCAACATTCAACTACCTCTGGCATTCTGCCCAACGTTCTTCAACTGTTAACAACTAGCATCTTGCTATACCATAGCATTTGGCTCCATAGTCTTGGACTTTGACATCTGTACTTGCAACTCTGTACTTATACAATAAATTCAGTGATTATTATACGACTTCTTGGACTGCAACCCTTTTCCTGAGCCATCACCGAGGTAGACGGCATCCAGTGGAAGGAAGTAGTTTCCACTCTTCAACGTACAGCAGAACTTAGTAAGTACTCAGCCAAATTGCCATTCATCTAAATTCTTAATACTAACATTAATTTTAATTCGGGAATCTATACCCTCGACTATCCATATTCCCTCATCCATATACTCAAGTTATTTAAATATTACTTCAAATTGGAAGACTTTTACTGGGACTTACCTCCTTGATAATACGACTCGATTGACAATGAATAAAGCGAGGCTGCTTCGGCAGAACATTGCTCAAGGCGCGGCGCAGTGAAAAGGGCAATTATCCTCAGGGAAATTTCCTTTTTTTCTTGGAGCTGTTGACCATTCCTGGAAAACGGAACTAGAGTGTCCTGTCAATCGACGTTTGATTAGGCGAAGATACAATTTCGGCCCGGTTAATTGGCAATTTTTATGAGATTGTCTTTTAATTTTAAAGCTGGTTGACGTAACCGTCAGATTGAATCTTGCCTTAATTTCAAGACACGAGATACATCCCAGAAATTAGTGATGATACGCTGGCTTAGCTTTTGATAATTTCAACTATTATTTTAGTACATTTTATTTATTATAACCTGACATTGTAAGGTTAATACTAAGCCAGACGTTTGACAGGTGGATACGTTATTAAAGTATCCAATCTCCTTATTCCTCCTCAAGCCTCTTCGATTTTCAGTAAACCGACCTTAGATATTCAAATCGCACTTTAAAAAACAAAACTAACCTAATAATTTAACAAAATTATATAAATTACCGGTGGTCGATAAGTTACCATCGGTCGGTAAAACTTAAATTACCATCGGTCGGTAAAACAGAAACCTACATTACCGACGGTCGATAAAACTTAATTTACCATCGGTCGGTAAAACAGAAACCTACATTGCCATCGGTCGGTAAAACTTACTTTACCATCGGTCGGTAAAATAGAAACCTACATTACCGACGGTCGATAAAACTTAATTTACCATCGGTCGGTAAAGCAGAAACCTACATTACCATCGGTCGGTGAAACAGAAACCTACATTACCGACGGTCGATAATTTTCGCGAGTCGATAATTACCCCGGGTCGGTAATTCATTATTAATATAATACTATTATAACATTCTTTTCCGACTATGTTCTAGCCGCGATCTAAATCCTTTTGAAGTTTCAATGACTAGATCTGACTATTCCTCTCTTTACTCTGGTTAATAATTATTCTTATTGAACGAATAGTCAAGCGAGACCTTTTCTTTTCATTTAACAGGTGTTGGTCAACGTAAGTAACATCGAATCCCTATACAATATTATTCCATCGTTACTCAATTAAATAAATTATTATCAAACTATATAATTAACAGATGGTCCGCGCGCGACGCTCAACCCCGGGTACTCGACGCGAACTTTCTGTTCGCAAGGCCTCTCGCCATATACGACAGAACAGAAGCGCCCGACGTTTACTGCTTAGTCGCGCTTCATTCTTAAACGAACTTATAGAACCAACCCCATCTACGATAAATCAGTCTTCTCTTTCCCTCCCAGAGACCGCAGAAATAAATATTTCAACATCCGACGATCTGTTTCCCCTTCTAATTGAAGAAAATACAGAAATCCAAGAACCCCTCGACACTCAGATAAATACTTTCGCTTCAACGACACCACCTACGGGAAATAACTACACCCCCTTAGAAACAACAGATGAACTACCTGAAGAACTGAGCGACTTTATTTTGGAAACGGAAGAACGAAACGCTGAGATAGCGCCCAACGCAGTAATACCAGACCAACATAATTATTCAACGGAAGAAGACGATTTCTATCCTCCCCCAAGCTATTCACCAGTAACCTACGAGGATCTAGACCCTTTCGCACCCTTGGAGATTCCCCAAATAGAAATCGCGATACCTATTGCAAATATCGATAGCGAATATTCATATATTCTCCCAGAAATATACGGTTACTCCCCGGAGGAATAAATTCGCATTTATTCAAATTATAAAAGAAAAAAAACAAAAAGTGACATAAATAAAGAAATCAAATCTATATAAACCATTTATTTATTCGCATTCCCTCCTGAATACTCTCTACGAGCACAACAGACCTTCAATCTCTCGGCGTCCCAGGGTATAGCCGGCCTAGCAGGTTGCCCTAAAACAAATTGAGAGATTAATTGCGTCCAACTGAGAAAGTAAGACTTCCAGACCAGTCCTGAGGAACTGGGGACGTAACACATTAAAATGTGGTTTTCTTTTATGTAGGTTTTTATATATGTATATGTATATACATATACCTGGAAAGGCACAAACCCATGGATTTTTCATGGATAATATGTGTACGAAATGAGCTTCCTTCAAGTATTTAACAAGGCTGCTACGCAGAACGTCCGTAATTCTTTGTTCGAAATCCATTCGGTAGGTATATTCAAATATATATATATATATAAATTTTATATTTATAATTGAGTATTGTATTTTTAAATGTGGATTCGCGTGTAGGTTATTATTGAAGTGTATTTCTGAGGAAATTTCACTAATAAATATTTTTATTTTTCCGTATAGGGTATTCGTTAGGCGATGGGAATATTGAGACACCCGGTGGACATCCGTGCGAAGGCTATGTTTATAGGGTGGTTTATCATTCCGCACACAGCAAAGAGTTATGTATGAATTTTATTTTGCATTATTGGTTTTATTAAACCAGAAGCTTAATTATTTATAATTATTAGTAATTTAATTAATTTAATATATTTGTTTTCAAAATTTATCATATGGATACATTTCTTTCGTTATTCGATTTCTTTATTTTATGTACTTAAAGTATTAAGCTGTTTTTTCTTTGTAATGATTTTTTAAAATTTTATAATATTTTTGAATTGAGTTTTATAAGATATTTATCATATTTTTTATGTTGGGTTAAATTTCTATTTGATCGGATATTATTTGTTATTTTATTTTTCAGCTTTCAAGACTTGAGGTTTACTGATTGTTTACGACAAGTTGCCTATGGAGGGAATGTATTCAATCCATTATTAGAATTCGGGTAAGTATTTTAGGAATATTTATTTAATGGTATTATAAATGTTTTCCTTCTTATACATTTGTCTTATATAGTTATTATATTTTTCAGATATTTGCAGAACGTCATTCCATACAGAAGATACTCGAGGGTGCATATCATTTATGGGTTAGCTGTATTTTAATTGACAATATAGAACGTCATTAGACTATTGTCTAAGCGGATCAAAATACTCACATGATCGTCTGGCCATGACTTATCAACTCTATGCACCTCTAGTTGCGGATAAGTTTTGGAATATTTTAATATTATTTTAATGTGTTGAATTTGAAAACTTCTGGTTATTTATTAAATAATGTTGAGCTTTTCACATAACGGAAATGGTTTTTTGTTTGGTTATCATTGCTCACTTATTACATTTTAATAATCAAAATGAAAATATATATTATTTGGCAATAATTGATGGATAAGGAATTAGATTTTATATAATCTATTATTATGTATTGAAATCTTATTCGAATAATTACATAGAATATCTGTATATGAAAAGAGCTTTTTATAGCATTTAATGATAATAAGCATTTGACAGTGCCTTTATATAATGAAATTTTCCATAATGTTCAGTCGATTAATTTAAAGAAGTTATTATTTTTAATTCCTTTGGATTGTATGGAACATTAATTATTTATTATTATTATTATTATCAATAATCGAAATTATATAAGGCGGAATTAGTATATTGCTTCGATGATAATTGCTATTCATGAGTGCTACATTTTAATCTATTTTGTGTATTTTTATTATTTTAATTTATCTTTTGAATTTTTACTAATATCCACATATGTATTTATAGAATATTGAACTTGTTTAATATAATAATCAATTTTTATAATGACAATAGATTTTGTATAGATTGATTTTTTATTATATTCTTGTTAGTTTAATTTTTCATACGGCTTTATATTATTTGATTTTCATTTTCAGTTGCTGGGACGTGGGATTCTTACCACTTACTTACGACAAGCTGTCATATATTATTAGGGAGAGAATATATATATATATATATATATATATATATACGATTATATAGGGTGTGTAAGTATGTTTTATAATTTAAGTGGTTACTTAATAATTTTTTATAGTAAATTTTCTTATACATTTATTACATTTTTTTTTCAGGTACCAAGACTGAGGAAAACCATTTTCTAATAACGAATATATATACACATGTATGCATGGATCCACGGGAATTGAACGAGGACTAAAAATTGAAGCAATCTGGGATTTTAAAGGAGATTCTTGCCCGATTAATTATATTTTTGTTCGTTAAGAAATGTTTAACTCATTAATTTTTAAAAGAAGCTTGCTAATTTACAAAGGATTATTATTTAATTGTTACTGGCCATCTGTTTTTACATTTTAGTTTTGTAGTTAAATGGTAAAAGTAAATATATACGTTATTCAATAATAATTAAAATTTTATATGGGAATATTTGGCTAATGATATTAATGTTCAATGAAAATTCATTACAACACTTAGAAAAATAATTAGTCAAGGGAAATTTATCAATTCTTATTCCTCTTGAATAACTATATATATATATATATGTATATAGCCAATTATATTATTATTAATTATTATTACTGATTTTTAGAGCGCCCGGAACATTCCCAGGATGATCCCGAATACATCCCGCGAATGTCCTCAGGACCTGCAATGGGACCTCCCGAGGATATACCCGGGCTTATATGAGGCGCTCATTTGCTATTCCTCAGGACGTCCTCAAGACCCTGCGGGACGTCCCTAGAAGGTCCAAGGGACTTTCGTGTGCTGGCTGGGTATATTAAGTTCATTCCAATATCTGCTTTAAATGGAAATAATGTTACGACTATAAAATTTCATAACTGAATAATGGGTGTGAATATTTATGTGTGCATATAGTCATTAGTTTTTCAATGGTTTTGAAAATAAGAATTTTAGTAGGGTATGCATATACGAAAGGAGAGTTCTGTGGCGTAAGATAGCACGTCTACTAGTAGTCTTGCATATTAAAGA
This sequence comes from Camponotus pennsylvanicus, assembly GCA_023638675.1. Classification (NCBI taxonomy): domain Eukaryota; kingdom Metazoa; phylum Arthropoda; class Insecta; order Hymenoptera; family Formicidae; genus Camponotus; species Camponotus pennsylvanicus. Next base: position 74,187 of record JALHBL010000647.1, read on the forward strand.
TATAAGATGAGATTTTTATTATAAAGTTTCGAGCAGTTAATTCAATATTAATTATTCCGTTAGTATCATTATTATAAAGAAAAACAAAATTAGTGTATTATTTCAATAGTAGTTATTATTTATGGATACTAATTTTATAATTAATTTGGTGCATCTGGTTTACATTTTAATTTGTAATTAAATAATCAAGGTGGATGTATATGTTGTTCAATTATAATTAAAATTTTATATAGGTATACTTGTTTTTACTTTGGAATATATAATTATTTTGAATGTACAATTACTGTCTCTATAGTTATTTTATAATATATTAATTAATTGAGAGTTATCATATATAGAATGTATATATATACAGGGTGACCCATTTTAACTTAGGCAGCCAAATAACTCGAAAACTAAGCCCAGCAAACAAAAATGTTTCAGACAAAAGTTGTATGGTTTCGAGGGGGCCATAAGATGGTACCATTGGTTTGACCTTGAAGAGTCATTTGAAGGTCACGTGAAAGTCACTTCAATTTTTTTAAATGGAACACCCTATATATTTTTGCACATTCTTGTAGCTTATCTCGAGAGCTTTCCAAAACACTATAACTAAGTACCTTTTCGTTAAGTACTTTTTGAATTATGAGGCTTGAAATAATTTCTTTATTTTACATAAACCGTAAAATATCTTGTAAAATATTCATTTTTCGATTATCTTACCTTAATACTTTTACGTACAAAATAATGAGAGGAATCAATTGGTGTAAAAAAAACACATAGTTGTTTTGAAGAAAAAATATGTAATTTGCAATTAACAATTCCATATTTTTTCTTAAAAATAACTATGTGTTTTCTTTACACCAATTGATTCCTTTCATTATTTTGTACATAAAAGTATTAAGGTAAGATAATCGAAAAATGAATATTTTACAAGATATTTTACGGTTTATGTAAAATAAAGAAATTATTTCAAGCCTCATAATTCAAAAAGTACTTAACGAAAAGGTACTTAGTTATAGTGTTTTGGAAAGCTCTCGAGATAAGCTACAAGAATGTGCAAAAATATATAGGGTGTTCCATTTAAAAAAATTGAAGTGACTTTCACGTGACCTTCAAATGACTCTTCAAGGTCAAACCAATGGTACCATCTTATGGCCCCCTCGAAACCATACAACTTTTGTCTGAAACATTTTTGTTTGCTGGGCTTAGTTTTCGAGTTATTTGGCTGCCTAAGTTAAAATGGGTCACCTATATATATATATATATATATATATATATATATATATATATATATATATATATATACATATAGCATAGTTTTTATAATAATATATTTTGTTGTTTGTAATATTTTATGAATAACTTTAACGTGACTATATAAAGTGTGATTAAGTAAAGAGACTTAATGAATCGTTTCTATTATTGCCCTATAATTTTCAGGTGGAGAATGGTGTTTATTAGATGACCTAACTGGTCCTTGACTGTTCCCATATTTCGTCGCTGTGGAAGTTTCATGGATCCTTATAGTGGTAAATATATATATTTGTATAGCGTATCTTGCGGTTGCGCATTATGGCTTTGACGATATAAATTACTTAGCCTCAGGAAAATTTAACAAGGTTATACGTCTACTTTTCACAAATTTTAATTTCGTTATTAAAGTATTTTGAGATCTATATATTTATTATTCCAATTAGTTATTAATCAAGTATACTCAGTCAGGTAGAATAGTAAGATTTTGTGATGATGTTCATATAATGATTTATATTAAATTTGTCGCAAATGCTTTTAACACAGGTGCGTTATTCAGAATAATTTGTTGATTTTTCCTTGAAAATAAAATCCTAAATCTATTTCCATCCTGAATATAGTTGGTTAATAATAATTCCTTATATAAATATCGTCGTGCCTGGTCAGTACTGCCTATATATCGTAATTTACTTCTGGCTATTTATTATATTAGTAAATTTATTGTTGATACTTGAAATGTGACATATATATATGATAATTTGGTATTTTTGATCATTGATTCATAATTTTATGTGTGAATGATTAATCTGGGAATTTTTTTATTTTTTTTTGTTTAATTTTTGATAAAAAGGTTTTTGGGTTAAAATGGGGGTTTTTTTTTTTTTTTTTTTTTTAAAAAAAAATTAAAAAATATGAATATTGAGTGAATATATATATACATTGGTTACATATAATATATAATGGATTTATAGTAATTATATATAGTTACACGTAGAGTTTATATAGGAAAAGTTCCTTATACATTTCGGTTAGTACTGATAATTACTAGTATTTTGGCTATATGAGAACTGATTAATGTTAAACTCACGTATATATATTGATTATATATAATATTATAACGCAATTTATAGTGATTATTTATCTATTATTTGGTATTGCGCAAAAGTTATATAAGATGAGAGAATTGATAGGGGTTATATTTTTATAAGTAAGATTTTAAAATTTTTCGTTGCGGGACGTAACATTTGTCAGTAATTGATGGATGAAAATTTAAATATTATATAATTTAATATTATTATGTAGTGAATTTTGTTTGTATTTTGGAAAAAGATATTATAGTAGTTGTTAATAATAGATGTTCAATAGTATCTGTATATAAAGAAGTTTCTTGTAGTTGATTAACTTAAAGGAGTTATTATTTATGATTGTTAACTTTCGATCGATTTTTGTATACTCGTTTATTTGTGTATTATATTTAACAAGTTTGTAATAAATTTCATTTACTTATTTATTATATGTTTTTCAGATACCAAGACTTTACTATTCTTGGAGTGATGGGCATATACATACATGGTTTTGCGAGAAGGAAAGTCATGACCATTCAATGAGGATGAGAAATCAAGATTCTACTTGGCTTGTTAATGAGTACTTGAATTATTGATATTTTTCAAGAGAAAATTTATAATAGTTATTATTAACCATTTAGTTTTATATTTTATTGACAGTGTTCCTTTTTAAATGTCCATTGTTGATAAGGTTGCTATTAATTATCATTATCGAGGTTTAAAATAAAGTATTTATATATTTTTCATAACGAGTATCCTTATGGATATTAGATTTTAATTTATTTTATTATTATTATTGAGCCATATGTTATATATGAGCAAAGGGTAGAGTGTTAGTTTAACAATTTAATTTTTAGAAATTTTATATTTGATGTACATGCATTTCATTGTGCACTGTTTTCGTTATTATTTATTTAAGTATTAATTAATTATATTATTTTCAGGCTTTGGCATATATGGCTATGGCAATTCACCCATGTTGAATTCATAAGAAGAATATAAAAGAACGCGCAAAAGGCTATAAGGACGGTTACTGAAGGGCATCTGCATACAGCTTCATACGGAGTAACGTTCCTGACATTACACTGCTGTATACGACAAGTATTGATAATTCGCTAAGAAGTTCCTCCGGCTATATACTATATCAATCAACGTATTATTCTATATTAATAAGACATAGCAGTTATATCATATTAATTTAATATTTATTATTTACAAAGCTTTCTGAATGATTTTGAAATAATCATGCGGGCTATTAGCTGTCTTATTAAGATTGCATAAATAATGATTGTATTGAAATTCTTTTACGATTGCTCTAAATGATTATAATGAGGAACTTATTAATTTTCTTTGATTGATATATATATATATATATACTTATGTAGCATATCTAACGGTTATGCATTGATTTTAATAATATAAATCAATTGGTTTTCGAATAAGATTATAAATCTATCTTTAGCTATTTTTAATTTCATTATTAAAGTGTCTTGATATATGTATATATATTTATTATTCCACTTGTTCGTTGGTTAGGTAGAATTAGATAATAATATTCGTATGATAACTTATACTGGAATTTATCGCAAATATGTTAGGTATAAGTACGTGATTTGAAATAATTCATTGAAGGTTTCCTTTCGGAATTCCTGTTCCATTGATAATAATTCTTCATATAAGCACTGTCATATCTGGTCAGTACTGCCCATACATTACAGTTTACTTCTGGTTATAATTATATCTATTGGTATATTGTGAAGTATAATTAATTTGATAATTTCATTCTTATATATATATATATATATATGTATGTATTTATAGTCGGCGCTCGGTTAGTACTGACGGTCTACTAGCGTATCGATTATATAGGATAACTAAATAATATGAGTATATGACAATAAGTGAAGTATAGCGGTTATATATGAAGATTATATAGGGTAAAGATTTCCATATATATAGTAATATTTGAAAATTTTTTTGTTGCGGGACGTAACACCTCCCCCCTAATAAGAACAAAATCCGATTGTTTTCGGAGGATTTTGGTCTTGGGAGATTATATATTCTCGTTTAGGGTGGTTAGGCGCTCTTGTAAATTTGTATATGATGTAGGCATATTTACGTTTTTGGTGTTTTCCTCGTTGCAAGGTATCATTGTCCTTGGAGGTTTGACTGGAGGTTGCTGTTGAATGATTATCTCTGTAGGTGCAGTAGGATCGGCGCAGGAATCTTGGATGGTTGTCCCTCCGACAGGTGATTGATTGCTTCTGTTGTCGTCTCCATCCTTTTTGGAAGCTTCTCGTGCCAAGTGAAGAAGTAGGTTAGCAAGGGAGCTCCATATGGCCCCGAGTAAATGGAGGCTACATCCGTATACTGTGTGGAGAGCATACCCATGGATGATCGTGTCGATAACTAGTTTGATTAGTCGGATTATCATAAAGATTCCGACGAGTCCTGCAGTGGCTGAGCCAAAATTTATGAATCCCTTCCAGATTCGTGAGGCTGTGCTTTCAACAATTTTATTTAAAGAGTTCTCGTCCAGCAGGTTATATACTGAGATTCCTTCGGTGTTCATGGAATGGCCAGTTAGTCCTCTAGCAACAGCATTGAGTAATGCAGGTTTTTCAGCAGGGAACATAATATGACTCCTTAGTTTTTCTATATCTGTTTCAGAGTAGATTCCACTGGTAGCTAATGATCCTGGTGTAAGGTATCTCCAAGTTAAAGCAGCCATAGGTTTTAGTTGTTGAGGTGGCAACTGCCTAACTTGAATATTAGGAGTTAGTTGAACCCATGTATCTTCGATTCTGTACAGGGTAGGAAGTTCTATGCTACATTCTTTTTCATTACCAATTTTGGTGATGATTCTTGATTTTGGTGTAAGAAAGAAAGAATGATTGCGCACTGTGACAGGAAGTTCGGCATAACATTCTTCTGTTTTCCTTACTGTTACTTCGACAGGGATACATTTGATTATTTGTACCGCTTCTCCAGTTGTAACGGCCATGTATCCTGGTCCTTTCATTAATCGGTATGCGAATTCATCCGGTTGAAGAGTGGCGAAGGACAAGGCATTAGTTATTACTTGTCTTTCGAGTTCGCATTTTTGTAGGATGACGTTGTTATAAAGGGACGTCATTTGCTGTTTGACGTGTTTTTCTATATACACGAACTTAGAGTTCATGTATGTGAAAATGTCAAGATTATTGACTGGAATGATTCCTCGATTAGCAAAGGTGTTTCCTGGTTTGGCTTCTAGGATAAATAATTTTGGATGTTCAGTGCGTAAGAGAGTATATCCGCATAGAGGCAATTCTGTGGTCTTCATTAGAGCGAAAGTGATTTCTTGTGTCACCAGGCTGTAGATGACTGGAGCGTTAACATCTGAATGGTCTTCGGAAATTTTATTTGCAGGTCCTTCGTAGAGAACATCGTATTGTTGAAAATTGCAGGTAGTAGTGGGTATTGGTTTCCAATAGGTATGTCCATCGTCAGGGTCTAGACAAAAGCTGTCGACGAGATCACATACTGTTCCGGATTTTAATTTAATTTTTCCGGTGTTTAACTGTATAGGAACATATGAAGATCGTAGTGATATTGTTACTGCAGCTTGGACGATTACGTCGTCCCATGTTCCATATGGATCATTGTATTGTGCTCCTTTACAGTATCCATCGACTTGTATACGGCCTACAAGAGTAATGCTTCTATAGGTTGTTTGATTTGCTTTTATGCCAGCAATAAGACTGTTGTCTCCGAGTCTGATGGTTCCGTCTTGAAACATCCGCAGACATTGAGTGTATCCAGTTTCGTGTACATAATCGGCTCTTCCGTTGTGAACAGCAGAGATATGTGAATGCATGCCACAATGGTAGATATTCCTGGATATTTCCACTTTACATTGTATGACTTCCGTATAACTGTAGTCTGATAATTGCAGTAATTGAATATGAACATTGGTAGTATTGGGTTTTCGTATGTTCAGGTCACATTCGCCAACATCAAGGAGAGAGACGGCTGTTACGTTGAGGTGTTGTCCTCCGCAATCAAATCCAATTAAGGCGGCAGTTTTACTTAGGAAGATTATTAGGATTAAAGGTGTCATGGTGGTCTGAAATGATTACATTGTTGATGTACGTATTACATTTTATGTTTATATGATTGATGATACAATTTATAAAGATTTGGTTATAAATGGATAATAATGTCAATTACATGATTATAGACATGTTTGACCGCATAAATGTTTGAACACATAATAGGTGTATCGTTCAGTATAGTCGGTAGTTATAGTATAATGTAGATATATGTATATATATGTGTGTAGATAATTTGATATATTTCATTATTGAATATTTACTATTCTTACAAAGAGAATTCTATGAAAAATGTGTATTTAAAATACATATATTATATATTTTTTTTTTTTTTTTTTATATATATATTTTCGTATATATTTTATTAGATTTCTTTATGCTAACACATATATATATATATGGGTAATATAACTAATTGCTATTACTATTTGTTAACGTTGTCTTGAGTAAGGATACGATGATTAAAATATATGCTTATATATATATATATATATTTTTTTATATATATATATTTTATAATTTTTTATTTTATTAATTTTAATATATATATTTTTTTCATTTTTATTTTTAATTTTATTGATTATAGGAATATATATATATATAGATATATACGTGTATTCTTTAATGATTAATACATGGTAATGAAATAAAGGTTGAGAGGACCCGTTTTCTTGTATGATTTAATTTATCAATCTTTCTTCTACGACTTCTGGGTCGTTAGGGTCAACCGTTATTTCGGCTACTCCATATTCTATTTCTAAGGTGATTGAATTCACCGATAGGCCTACAGTTTGCCTATAGATGTCTTCTGTCCCTTTTTCTGCGATCATAGCTATAAATCGATTGTAAGCTCTATAGCATTTGATACATTCCATAAAAGGTCGTTTTTCGTAACAATTGCCTCCGCAATCAGCACACTTATTTGTTGGCACAGTGCCATATTGGAATGTGTGCGTATATTGCGTAAGGACTCTGTTATAAACCGCAGGGTTATAACATTCTGTGCATACTATGTGGGGACTGTTGGCAGTTAAGACATCGTGTGTCATTATGCTCACGCAATTCACATTAAGGCTATTAAAGAGGGATTGGTCTAGCAACGGGTGAGCAGGTCGCTTTAATTTGGAAAGCGGACACATTTTACGAGTATATGCCTTGCCTGTGAGTCCTGCAAAAAGCAAAAGCGGTTAGGTTGTTTATGTCCCTTCCTTGATTTCTTTCAAATATAGCCCTTTCAAAATAAGAGTATATGCATTCCTGACATTGAAAGATAGGGCGGATAGTTTCTAGAGTAGATTGACAATAGTTGCATTTAGCAAGGTTTATGTCTCCCCAAGTTACCCAATGACAGACGATCAATTGAGGTTTAGCCCTTAATTGCCGAAGTCTGTAACATGCACCGCACATGCGGGTAGGAGTGCGAGTTTTCCCAACGTATCTTTTGTAGAAGATTACTTTCCTACATTTTGATTCATGCAGTTTAGGAAAGTGGGGCAATAGCTCGTGAATAGGGTGATTACAGGAGGGGTTGTCAGTGTTATCCATATTGGTTCACTTAACAATTTCTATTCAGTCGGAGTTCTTGAATTTGTTCTCCTTGTAGGTGATATAAAAAACATCTCCTGCAGTCCGATATGGGGGTTGCAACGGATATTAACAAGTTACACATGTAACATCTAAAGCTGCGTAGAGTGGGCGGGGGAAAACATATGACAATATGATATATGATGGGTTGAAGTTCTCGTTCTTCGAACATTTCGCAAGAGCGACAGTAATATTGATCATTACTGGAGCAGATAAATCCTTCTAGTTCAATGTGTAGCAAGTGAGACAGTGTGTTTAAGTCTTCGTCGGGTTCTACGTCTGGTGGGATATCCATTTAATTAGATGTCTCGCGAGATTCTCGTTTACGTTCTCCTTCCAAATAGTGTAGGAAGCATTTCCTACAATCTATTATGGGGGTTATAACGGATACATTGTATCCACATACGGTGCATTTAGACACCGTGATATCAGGGAAAGATTCAGATATGCTATGGTAATTTATATAGTAGAGTTTATGATCTGCTTGTAGTTTGCATGAGTCGCAGTAATATAAATTATATCTTGAAGAGATATATCCGTCAAATTCCTCATGTATTACGTGAGATAAAGTATCGGGATATGTATCTGGTAACATGACGGTTTGGATTCTTCAAGATTGAGAAGTTGGAGGACTTTCGTTATTAATTGAAAGAACTGAGGGTTGAGTTTCTCGGAATATTTGAACGATATTTCTAACACAAATGTGGCAGGTGTTTAAGGGTCGTATTACAGTAATAGGTCGCTGACAATACGAACAAATTGTTCTGTAGGGGTGTGGAGCAATAGAGATAATGTGTGAATCTATTGGGAGAAAGAATCTTTGGTTACTAGGAGTATGCAGCATACAGTAGCATGAGCAACAATAGTGACAGTGATTGTTTAAATTGAGATAGCCATGCAATTTAATGCATACTGCATTAAGAGACATTTGAGACATTATAAGGCATTGTTTAAAGTAAGCAGACAAGATATGGATAAGAGTTCGATAATACCTTGGGTGCAAGTGAGACACTGATCTGGAGGTCTTTGTGTGACAAGCGTCTGAAGACAGTGTGCGCAATGTGGGTCGATGTGGCGTGGTCCTGGAGAGAGAAGGTGTAAGGATATTAGAGGCAATCGTGCCCTAATAGGCAATACGTATTGGTAACAAAGTTCGCATAGGTATATTCTCAGGGGATCGTATCGATATCCTCTAAATTTTAAACAGCAGGGTGTGCCGGTATATGGCATTCCTTCTATAATGTAGGAGTTCTATCGTATACGCTTAAGACCAATGGGTAGTTATAATTATCGATAGAAGTCGAAGTATTGCGTAGAAGTTCTAGGAATTCGTACGCTGTTAAGGTGCAAGAAATGCACTTGTCTAAAGACTGAACTTCGATGACCTTCGCACCACAAGATGAGCAAAAGTCATTACGCACAATGTGACTATTCACAAAGAAGTGTCTCCGTAATGGTCGATACTGTTGTCTAATTATGTTAGTACGGAGTCCGTCATAACATTCCTTACACAGGTTAGTTTCGTCTAGGAGACAAAGGGCGCCTGTTATGTGGACACAATGGTTGAAGAGGAAAGATTCCTGTATTTGATTTAGAATAGTAGCATCCAATCTTGGCTGTGTAGGTTTCCTGTGCCAAAGCATCTGTAACAAAGAGTTTTAATTATTATTTCATCCTGGCTGAGGGTGTGCTAATTTAATTTTATTGGTGTGTACTGTTCGGATTTGATTTCCTATTTTAATTTTAACATTGCTAGGGGGTAGAAGCTCAATTATTTCGTGGGGACCAGTATACTGGTCGGTAAATTTTCCTTTCCGTGGTTCCTTTAACAAAAAGACGTAATTTCCCGTCTCAAATCGTTGTAGGTTCAAATGGCGATCATAGTATCGCTTGCTCCGTTCCTTGGCTAGTATGAGATTTTGCTGGGCCTGGATTTGCAAGTCTCTTATTTTATTAAAGAGGTTTACGATATACTCGTGGTAAGTAGGTTCAATGTTTTCTTCGATAATAGGATGTGCGGAAGGTAGTCGTGCTATTCGACCAAATACTAATTCATAAGGCGAGTATTTTGTACCTTCATGTACACTTGTGTTATAAGAAAACATAGCAAGTTTAATGTAATTATCCCAGTTAGCTTCTCTATTTATTTGAGTTTTTAGGTATTCTGTTAAAACGTGATGTGATCGTTCAAGTGATCCATTTGATTGAGGGTGATAGGCTGTAGTTTTAAAATGTTGGATATTAAATCTCTTCATTAATTGTCGCATTAAGGCTGACAAGAAATTAGTTCCTTGATCTGTTAGTATGGTGCGAGGTGCTCCATATATACAAATGAATTCTTTGGTGAAAGCATCAGCGATCGTCAAAGAAGTGGCTTCTTGTAAAGGTGAAGCAACTGAATATTTTGTTAATAAATCTTGCATGGTTAATATATATTGGTGATTATTTTCCGTGATGGGAAGAGGTCCCATAATATCTAGAGAAATTTTATCGAAGGCCATTCCAGGTGTATCGGTAATGACCATAGGTTGTTTGGTTTTTACTCTGGTTAATTTCTTTAGTTGACATTCTCGACAGGTTCGGATGAAGTCTTGAATGTCTTTCTTCATCGTTTTCCAGCTATAGCGTGCTCTAATCCGGTTATAGGTTTTCGTTACGCCTTTATGTCCGCCGTGGGCTGAGGCGTGATTTTCCAAAATTAGAGATTGGCGTTTTTCAATTTCAGGCGTTTGAATTAGATTTAAGCATACCGTTATATTAATGGGTAACTCTTGTAGATATCTTTTAATTTGGTTAAGGATGTATGACCATGGAAGATCGTCGAAGCGTTCGGTCTTACTAAGACTCATGGAGGAGAGTCCAAGTTCAGTAATGACATCCACTAAAGAGTGTAAACAATTTTTGAGATTCTGGGCTTCTATAAGGGTATGATGATTGTATTTAATTGGGAGGGCAATCAATGTGTTTCCTTTTACAGTACATACCCTGGCCCTTTCGTATGTCAGCCCTTCATATTTAGGGAGTAAATTGGCTTCTTGATATGATTTTGCGCCATTGTCATAAGCCGTTCCGTTTTGGTAGATGAATATTATGTGATTATCTTTCTGTTGGAGTAGATCTTCCCTGACTTCTCGCACTAAGGCTCGACTCCATGGTGGAAGAGCTGGTGGATTTAATCGCTGTGGGTCCATTTGATGTGGCACAATATCAGATTCTATGATTTCAGTATAATCCGTTTCGTCGCTTTCATCAGAGTCAGTAACTTCTTCGATTGTGATTCCATAATTATTATTGTCTTCATGTTCGACAGTATAGTTTTCATAATCTTCTGTTGGTCGACGTTCTATAGAGGTTGAGGTCTCGGCGGTTTTTTGATGATTTTCCATGTCTTCCTGATTAGATCTTGCATTTTGTCTTTCAGATGTACTAGATTTTTCCTGTGGCCTTGTGGGCCTGTATGAAAATATTGATTCATCGGATGAGTATTCTCCTTCATCGATGAGGAATAATGGAATGGCTACGTTGGTGGGCGGATTTCTGGATAAAGCATCAGCATTATTATTTAAGGTCCCTTTTTTATATTGTATTTCATACTGATATTCGGAGAGTTTCATTCTCCATTTCCACAATCTTGAGGAAGGGTCCTTAATGGAGTGTAGCCACACTAGTGGTTTATGGTCAGTCACTATGGTGAATATTCTTCCGTATAGGTAAGGCCTAAAATGATTTACACAATAAATGATAGCTAAACATTCTTTCTCTATTGTAGAATAATTTTGTTCGGCGGAATTTAGAATTCGAGAGGTGTAAGCAATGGGTAGGTCTTTCCCTATTATTCCTTGACTGAGCACTCCTCCAACCGCATATCCAGATGCGTCGGTGGTTAAAACAAAGGGTTTGGTAAAATCAGGGTATTGTAAAATAGGCTCAGAACATAATGAGTTTCTTAGAATGTCAAAGGCTTCTGTTTGTTTCGTTGTCCATTCAAATTTCTTATCTTTTTTCAGAAGGTCAGTTAGTGGTTTAGCCACTTTTGAGAAATTCGGAATAAATCGTCGGTAATATCCGGCTAATCCCAGAAATTGTTTAATGTTTTTTGGGTTCTTTGGAGTAGGAAAATTCGTTATAGCTTTTATCTTAGCGGGGTCAGGTTTGACTCCGTCTGAACCGATTATATGCCCTAGATACATAACTTCACGTCGTAAAAATTCACATTTATCTGGTTGTAGTTTTAAATTTGCAGCTCTCAATCTCTGCATTAATTTTTCAAATTTGCTTTCGTGTTCTTGCAATGATCGTGCGTATATGACGATATCATCCATGTAGACAAATAGTTCGTTTCCTTGAAGTCCGGAGAGAACGTTATCCATTAGCCTTTGAAATGTTGCAGGAGCATTCTTCAATCCGAATGGCATTCTTTTGAACTGATAATGTCCATAAGGAGTTGAAAAAGCGGTTTTATGAGCATCATTGGATGCCATAGGTATCTGGTGGAAACCGGAAGCTAAGTCTAGTACGGAAAAATATTTTGCAGATCCAAGTTGATCTAATATATCCGTTATGTTTGGAAGAGGATAGGCATCGCCTATTGTCTTTTCGTTAAGATTTCGATAATCGATTACCATTCGCCATCTTTTATTCCCTAAGGAGTCTGGCTTTTTCGGAACTATCCATAAAGGAGAGTTGTAAGGGGAAGTAGAAGGTCCTATTAAATCGGAGGACAGTAGTTCATTTACTTGTTTATTAATTTCTTCCTTATGTACAGGAGGAAACCTATATTGTTTTGTGTGAACAGGCATTTCATTAATGGTAGGAATATGGTGTTGAGCGGCGTTTGTCGCTTGGAGATGTTCACCAGGGAGGTGAAATCTATCGGAGTGTTTAAAGACTAATAGTCGAACATTCTCTGATTCCTCGGAATTCAGATGTTCAAGACGTAGAAGATTTATGACATCAACAGTTCTATCTGTTGGTTGTGGAAATGCCTGGTTAAAATAAACGGGATTATCTATGCCTTTGACGAGTTCCGCTCGGGGTTCGTCTAGTGCAGCAAGATTATTAGAATTAACGGTTCTGATTAATCCTCTGGGAAGCCCTTGGGTTCCAGTAGAATTTTCAGATGTTTCGAAATCCTGTAGTTCTATGAATGGGATATTAAGAGTCAATTCTTCCTCAGAAGTATTGAATATAGGCATATGGACTTTTCCATTGTTGTTAGTGACAATAGCTTCCCCGAAATATATGCCCTCGGCAAAGGTATGACGAGGTACATATCCAATTTGTTTTTCTGGATTGGTAACATGAAAAGAACAGGGTGTGACAGTTCTTTCCTTAAGACATATCGTACTTGAGTTTGAGAATGGAATTCTCGTATCTTCATACTGTATAAAGTTGTCTCTATAATTGACTATAACAGCTCGTTCCTTTAGGAACTTGTTGCCTAAAATTCCATCTTGTAAGAATCCTATTGAATCAGATATGACATAAAATTCAGATAATTTTCCAAAAATATATATGGAGACAGCTCCCAGTGTAACGATGGTTTCAGAGGCGATTCCTTGTAGACTTAGAGGATTAGTTTGGTCGAGAGTAACGTGTGGATTTAAGCATTTTTGTTTGATGAGATTTAATCCAGATCCAGAATCAATCATGAATTTGCAATCTGTTATTAGATCTGGAGAAGATAACGTTACTGTGGGAACGTTACTGTAGGTAGTCGCTTGTCGTTTATTTGGCAGATTCGGAAGTTTGTGCGGGGTTTCCTGTGGTGTTATTATATTGGAAGGATCTACCCGTTAACATGGCTTTTCCCCTATTCCTCATCGGGGAAGGATTTTCCCCCGTGTTCTTTTTTTTCTATGGCCCCCAAGGGCCACGGGGAAATTTTTACCCCAAAAGGCGAGAGGGCGGTATAAGGGGGGGGGGGAAAAACCAAAAATGAAACCTCAGCTCCCGCAGAACGTCAACCAATAGAGAATTATCAAAATTATTCCACCGAACAAGAAGATGATGATAATGGATTGTTAGTATTGTCGTTTAATTGACAGATTCGGAAGAAGACTTTGACTACAGGGAAATATTAGACTCTGATATTGTACCTCATCAAAAAACCCGAAACCGGGGGAAAGGAAGGGGAAAAAAGAGATAGGTATATGACGTGATTAACCTACGAAAGAGCTAGGGTATGCACCGTAAAAACCAATACGTTAATCGCTCTTCCCATTAAACAAAACAATCGTACTCTCATCGAAGCGCAAACTCTAAAAAATTGCTTGCGTTCTCTCGTAGACGTAATTCACGAACTCGACCTTTCTTCAATAAGCCTTAGCAAGACCGAACGTTTCGACGATTTACCATGGTCATACATATTCAACCAAATTAAGAGACATTTGCAAGAACTACCAGTCAATATAACTATATGCCTAAATTTAATCCAGACACCCGAAATCGAAAAACGTCAATCTTTAATTCTAGAAAATCACGCCTCAGCCCACGGCGGACAAAGGCGTAACAAAGACCTGTAATCGGATCAGAACACGTTATTGCTGGAAAACGATGAAGAAAGACATTCAAGATTTCATCAGAACTTGTCGAGAATGTCAATTAAAGAAATTAACAAGAGTAAAAACCAAACAACCCATGGTCATTACCGATACGCCTGGGATGGCCTTCGACAAAGTCTCTTTGGACATTATGGGACCTTTGCCCATCACGGAGAACAATCATCAATACATACTAACCATGCAAGATTTATTAACGAAATATTCTGTTGCCTCACCTTTACAAGAGGCCACTTCTTTAACAATTGCTGATACTTTCACCAAAGAAATCATTTGTATATATGGATGTTACGTCCCGCAACAAAAAATTTTAAATATTGCCTTGTAAAATAGTATAAAGAATTTTTCATCTTATATAATTACTATATGTTCATATTACTATACATACTATACGTAATCAATCAATATTCATATTATTTAGTTGTTTTATATAACCAAAATACTAACAAACCACCAGTGCCAACTGAATAACTGGTTTTATATGCATATATTAATTAAATAAAATTAATATATTTCCCAAATTAGTTGTTGTAACTATTGTAAAAAGATTTCACTATATGCAATTTTAACAAAAAGTCATAAAATTCCCACATGACTACCTTAAAAGTCACTCATAAAACCGTATAAATTAATAAACCCTTTAAATTAATTATTTAAAACCTTATTACATACTCTCAATATGCAAGGTCCCTTAGGTAAATCACCAGAACTATTTATAAAACTTACCGAGAACTGTAGAACTATTTGGGATGCAAATGGAACTCCCAATAAATCTTTCGATTTTTGAATATGAGATGCTAGCTTCACACCGGCCTACTCTTGTTCTACTATCATGGCATGGAAAATAATTATTTAATAACCCCTTCATTAAATAAATGAATTAATACGAGACTTTAGGATCTATCCTGTCACTTTCTTTAAAATCATTCGTGGAACTTTAGACTTACGCGGTACGTTCTTTTGACAGGTGTCCTACTTTCGAAATACCCAATCGTAAGTAAAATTACCCTCGAGTTTGCTTACCTTTCAAAAATAATAAAAGTAAATTTTGAAATAAACAACGAATATTTTTCGGTAGATGGTAAACGCATTACGCATCGATCCAGTTCTCCGTCGCGAGATCCCCTTCTATCGGGCGGGTATAAGGCGTCGCGAGTATTTCCGGCAGCGTCTGTTGAGAAACCGAGGTACTGTTCCCTACCATTTATACATAGACCGAGATGAAATCCCGAGCGAGATAATTCAAGCAGTCAATGATCGTGAAAACACCCCTCACGACCTTTCATTTGCCCCTTTGCCCCCCGAACTAAACCCCGAGAACAGCAGACAACTCCAAGCGATACCGGCTGGAGAAGAGCCGGAAGAAGAACAGGAATCGCCAGATACTTGCTCTGTCAGCTCGACAGCTTCCACGATTGTCCTCGACCTGGATGACCTTACTGCTGAGATACCACAAGGGTTACTCCGAGCCTGGGAGACCAACGCCGAAATAAGACGGGACAGGCAGATCCAAACATCTCCCCTTCGCCCCGATAGCCCGGGCTCATTCTCCGACTACTCAACCCCTAATTACTCCCCCGTTAGACCCGGAGAATTCGAGTTCGACCCCATAGAAATCTCTCCTATAGACGAGAGTCTGGCAGACCAAGAAGTCAATGATATTTTAGATTATCTAAATAGTGAGGAGTTCTTGGGAACAATAGATGACATGTATGACACATAATTTAACAATAAATTGAGGAAAGAAGTGATAATCTAAATAGTTTTAAATCATTTAGTCGAATATACCTTATGAAAACAGACTAATAAAATTGAAAATATATATATATATATATATATATATATATATATACATACTTTTGTATTATTAATATGACTAATAAATAAGGAAATCTTGTAAGGAAACATCATAACAAGGATTCGACTTTTATTCATTCGTCAACCTTAAAACACCTCTGAAAAGAAGCATCCTACAGATCCTGAATCTCTCGGCGTCCCAGGGTATAGCCGGCTTAGCAGGTTGCCCTAAAAAAGAAATAGAGAGATACAACCTTGTTCGTCCCTGCACGGTGAGCCCTGCAGAATCGTTGAATAAACGATCGGATAGGACGTAACATGGAGCACCGCGCGCCATATTAACGGACCAAGGAACAGACTTTTTGTCAGCATTAATGCGACAATTAACGAAAAGATTTAATATACAACATTTTAAAACTACAGCTTATCACCCTCAATCAAATGGATCGCTAGAACGCTCACATCACGTGTTAACGGAATATTTAAAGACACAAATAGATAAAGAAGACAACTGGGACGAATATATTAAACTAGCAATGTTTTCGTATAACACCAGCGTGCATGAAGGCACAAAATATTCACCTTATGAATTGGTTTTTGGGCGAATAGCTCGATTACCGTCCGCACATCCTATTATCGAAGAAAATATTGAACCTACTTACCACGAATATATCACAAATCTCTTTAATAAAATAAGAGATCTGCAAATCCAAGCCCAGCTAAATCTCATACGCGCCAAAGAAAGGAGTAAGACATACTATGACCGCCATTTAAATCCACAAAACCTACAAATAGGAATGCGCGTGTTTTTATTAAAAGAGCCACGAAAAGGGAAGCTCGCTAATCAATATACCGGACCACATGAAGTCATCGAATTACTACCCCCTAGTAATATTAAACTTAGAATTGGAAGCCAAAGCCGTATCGTTCACACGGATAAGATAAAATTTTCCCACTGTCAGCCAGGATGAGACAATAACTTAAATAATTCTGTTACAGATGCTCTGGCATAAGCAGCCAGTCCAGCCTGGACCGGACTCATCGCTCTTACATCAAGTAAAACAATCGTTCCTATTCGCTCATTGTACGCACGTAGTAGGAGCCATCTGTTTGACCGATGATACTAATCTGTGCAGCCACTGTTACTCTCGGATTCGCACACAAATTGTCCAAAACCAGTATCGACGTCTTAGGAGACACTTCTTCATAAACAGCCACGTCGCTAGAGACGAATGCTGTTCCACCTGTGGTGCTACTGTGATAAAGACTAGATCCATAGATAATTGTATCTCGTGCGTCTTAACTGCGAGTGAGTTGTTATGCCTCCTCGATAGTACTACTACTCATGTCGACGATTTCAAATATCCTTTAGTTCTTAATGTGTATGATAGAACCCTTATATCATAAGGCATGTCTTCTATTGACACGGTATACTGCATTACAATTAGAGGATACCGTGATCCCATTCTGAATATCTACTTCTGTGAACGTTGTTATCAAGGTGTACAATCTTTTTCACTGAGATCTCAACTTCCTCTATTATCTTCTCATTTCTTTTCTCTGGGACCACATCACGCTGAACTCCACTGTATCAACTGTCATCGAGCTCTTATTACTCTGAAACCTTTGCATGAGTGTCCTACCTGTATTAGGAACATCATTGAACTTTTGTTTATACAACCTCTATGTAACAATGCTTCATAATGTCTCAAACACCCCCCAATGCTGTATGTATTAGATTGCATGGGTATCTTCACCTGCACAACCATAGTCACTATTGCTGCGCCTGCTATTGTATGCTACATACTACTTGTAACTCTCGATGCTTCCTCCAAGTAGATTCTCACATAATATCTGTTGCCCCACATCCTTATAGAACTATCTGCTCATACTGTCAGCGACCCATAACTATAATAAGACTTTTGGCTAATTGTTCTGTCTGCACACGAAATATTGGCGAAATATTTAGAGCCACTAATCCTTCCAATCTCGCTATTGGTGAGAATGAAAATACGAATTAAAACCCTTTAAAATTAAAATGCTACCTATTGAATACACTGATACCTTATCCCATGTAATACACGAAGAATTTAACGGATATATTTCTTCAAGATATAATCTGTACTACTGCGTCTCATGTAAGTCACAAGCAGATCATGAACTTTACTATATAAATTACCATAGTATATCCGAATCCTTCCCCGACATCATAGTGTCTAAATGTTGCATATGTGCTCGCAATGTGTCTAGTGTAACTCCTATAATAGATTGTAGATGTTTCTTACATTATTTAGAAGGAGAGCGTGCACGAGAATCTCGCAGAATATCTGATTAAATGGATTTCCTGCCAAATGAATACCTGATGAAGACTTAAACGCATTGTCCAACTTGTTACATGTCGAATTAGAAGGATATATTTGCTCCCATAATGATCGGTATTACTGTCGTTCATGTGAAATGTACGAAACTAGAGAACTTCAACCCATTATATACCACATTGTTACATATTTTCCTCCAGCTTCTCTGTACAGCTTTAAATGTCATATGTGTAATTTAGTACTATCTTTCATAACTCCCCTGTCTAACTGCAGGAGATGTTTCTTATATCATTTACAAGGGGAACAAGCTCAAGAATTCCAATTAAACAGAAATTGTTGAATAAATCATAATAAGCAACGTAAATGATTCATCTTGCAACCACGACATCCATAATCTGTTACCACACTTCCCAAACATCTGCAAAGCAGAATGTAAAAAAATAATATTCTATAAAAAATATACTAAGAGAAACCGTAAACCAGTTCGTATATGTTGTGCATGTTGTAAAATTCGTCAATTTCGGGTTAAACCTAACCTAATAGTATGTCACTGGGTAACCTCCGGTGAAATAATTTTCTCTAAATGTGAATATTGTCTAGCTCCTCTAGATACCACTCGCTCTATCTTTCAGTGTTCTGAATGCTTATTTTCCTACTTTGAAAGGGCAATATATGAAAGGAACCATGGAAGAAACATTAATAATCTAACTGCCTTCGCTTTTTGCAGGACTCACCAACGGGAGGGTCCCGTTAGCGCACGGTGTGATAGCGCACCAACCCGATAGCACACGAAAAATTGACACAATTCCCGATAGCGCACCAACCCGATAGCACACGTCCCGATAGCACACAAAGTAAATCGCGCACAATCCCGATAGCGCACCAACCCGATAGCGCACCAACCCGATAGCGCACGGATTCACTTTGCAACTTTTCACGCGAAGCGAGGGGGACGGGGTGGGTGCGGGAGGGGGGCCGAAGGCCCCCCTTGCACCCCCCCCCCCGTGTGTGTGTGTGTGTGTGTGTGTGAGAGAGAGTGCGTGTGTGAGGGGATAGTGCTTTCGTGCGCTATCGGGTTGGTGTGCTATCGGGTTGGTGCGCTATCGGGCTTGTGCGCGATTTACTTTGTGTGCTATCGGGACGTGGGCTATCGGGTTGGTGCGCTATCGGGAATTGTGTCAATTTTTCGTGTGCTATCGGGTTGGTGCGCTATCGCACCGTGCGCTAACGGAACCCACTCCTCACCAACAAGGGGTATACGCTTAAAAATGTGTCCACCCTCAAAACCCAAAACTCCCATCCATCCACTTTTGAAGGACTCATTTTTTAATAGTTTTCGCGTAAACTGCGTTATTATATTAACTCACGATGTTTTAAGTGACTCAAGCTCTCACCTCATTTGTACAAATTGCTATAATCCCACAATTTATAATAGAGTTCTTACAAGATACTCTCATACATTCCAATATGGCTCAGTGCCCTTGCAAAAATGTCGTAACTGCGACCAAAATTGTTATAAAAGCCGACCAATTATAAAATGTATGAAATGCGTTAAAGCCTACTACCAATTTACCTCATGTATAAAGAAAGAGGAAGAAGATACTTACAAACAGTTAGTCGGCCTATCAGTAGACTCTTCCACATTAAAAATAGAATATGGAGTGGCCGAAATAAGGACTGATCCAAACGACCCAGAAGTCTTGGAAGAAATAATTTCTTCTTAAATATCAATTCTTGTTTCGCTACCTAAAATACATATAGAAATTATTATAATATAATCATTATATACTTATTCAGATGCCTCATTTATTGTATCTCTAGTTAATACAGGCATCCACAAATTATAACCATTAATTATAGTAATTCACATATATATATACGTGTGTAGTAGTAATAACAAAATATATATATATTAAAAAAAAGAAAAAAAAAGGAGAAAAGAAAATATATAAAAAAAAATAATTTTTATAAAAAGGGTATATATATTTCCCTTTTTTTGGGATAACAATAAATAAATACACACAAAATATAATATAATTACGAACAAAATATATATATATAAGGTGTACAACTTTGCTTCCGCCGTTTTTTTTCCGAAATTCGAGGCTTTATTGTAAAAATCTGGTTATACATTTATGATTCAAAGTATTGTCCATCGCTGGCCACTACTTTCTCCCATCTTTCGGGCAGCGTACGAATCCCGCGTTGAAAAAACTGGTCATCTTTTGAAGCGATCCACGAATCGATCCAATTTCTTACTTCTTCATAAGACCGGAAGTGCTGGTCAGCCAGGCCGTGTGCCATTGATCGAAACAAGTGATAGTCAGAGGGAGCAACGTCTGGAGAATACGGCGGGTGGGGTAGGACTTCCCATTTCAACGTTTCCAAGTATGTCTTGACCACTTTCGCAACATGGGGTCGAGCATTGTCATGCTGCAAAATCACTTTATCGTGTCTCTCGTTGTATTGCGGCCGTTTGTCTTTCAATGCTCGGCTCAAACGCATTAATTGCGTTCGATAACGATCGCCTGTGATTGTTTCAGTCGGTTTTAACAGCTCATAATACACTACACCGAGCTGGTCCCACCAAATACAGAGCATGACCTTGGAGCCGTGAATATTCGGTTTGGCCGTCGACGTGGAAACATGGCCGGGATATCCCCATGATTTTCTGCGCTTGGGGTTATCGTAATGAACCCATTTTTCGTCCCCAGTCACAATGCGATGCAGAAATCCCTTCCGTCTTTGCCTTTCAAGCAACTGTCCACAAGCAAACAAACGCCGTTCAACATATCTCGGTTTCAATTCGTACGGCACCCAATTTCCTTGCTTCTGAATCATTCCCATGTCTTTGAGGCGTTTTGAAATTGCTTGTTGAGTCACTCCCAATGATCGTGCCAATTCTTCTTGACTTTGACACGAGTCATCATTAAGTAATGCCTCCAATTCTGCATCTTCGAAAACCTTCTCTCTTCCACCGCTATGCCGGTCTTCGACGTGAAAATCACCGTTCTTGAAGCGTTGAAACCACTCACGACACGTTCTTTCACTAATAGCGGCCTCACCATAAGTATTTGAGAGCATTCGATGAGCCTCAGCCGCAGATTTCTTCATATTGAAGCAGAAAATTAAAACCTCCCGCAAATGACGGGAATTTGGCTCATAAACTGACATTTTCCATCGAGAATAACTTTATGATGCAGACACAAATCGACTAATGTTTCTATGGGGTTATGTTGACAGATGCCCAAGTTTATTGCATGACGTCTATGATCTATTTATTTCGACCACTACTTACCGCTAAAGCCATCTATAGGAAAACGGCGGAAGCAAAGTTGTACACCTAATATATATATAGATTAAACACAATGTTACAAAGATACCCACTATGTATTCAATTCTTAATAAATATAGAATTTTTTTTGCAAGCAAATATGATATACACTTATATATACATGTATATCCATTTATACTATAATCACAATTACGTTAAGCAACAATTATTCACTGTTAAATATCCATAAGAATGTATCGACCATTCATCAAGCAATCATATAATATATATATATATATATATATCCACATATACTGAAATCATAATTATTTCAGAATACCATGACACCTTTAGTCCTAATAATCTTCCTATGTGAAACCACCGCTCTTATTGGATTCGATTGCGGCAGACAACACCTCAATGTCACCGCTGTCTCTTTACTTGATGTTGGCGAATGTGACTTGAACATACGAAAACCCAATACCACCGATGTTCATATTCAACTATTGCAACTATCCGACTACAGCTATACGGGTCATACAATGTAAAGTGGAAATATCCAGGAATATATACCATTGCGGCATGCATTCACACATCTCTGCTGTTCATAACGGAAGAGCCGATTATGTACACGAGACTGGATACACTCAATGTTTGAGAATGTTTCAAGATGGAACCATCAAACTCGGAGACAACAATCTTGTCGCCGGCATAAAAGCAAATCAGACGACCTACCGAAGCATCACTCTTGTAGGCCGTATACAAGTCGATGGATACTGTAAAGGAGCACAATACAATGATCCATATGGAACATGGGACAACGTAGTCGTCCAGGCAGCTGTAAAAATATCATTAAGGTCTTCTTACGTTCCCATACAATTAAACACCGGGAAGATCAAATTAAAATCTGGTACGGTATGTGATCTAATTGACAGTTTTTGTCTAGACGCTGACGATGGACATACTTATTGGGAACCAATACCCACTACTACTTGCAACTTCCAACAATACGATGTCCTTTATGAAGGACCTGCAAATAAAATTTCCGAAGCCCACTCTGATGCCAACGCTCCAGTCATCTACAGCCTGGTAACTCAAGAAATCACCTTTGCTCTGATGAAAACTACAGAATTGCCTCTATGCGGATATACTCTCTTACGCACTGAGCATCCGAAATTATTTATCTTGGAAGCAAAACCAGGAAATACCTTCGCTAATCGAGGAATCATCCCAGTCAACAATCTTGACATCTTTACATACATGAACTCCAAATTCGTGTATATAGAAAAGCATGTCAAGCAGCAGATGACGTCTCTTTACAATAACGTCATCCTACAAAAATGTGAACTGGAAAGACAGGTAATTACCAATGCCTTGTCTTTCGCTACACTCCAACCAGATGAATTTGCCTATCGACTAATGAAAGGACCAGGATATATGGCTGTTACCACAGGAGAAGCTGTGCAAATAGTCAAATGTATCCCTGTTGAAGTAATGGTAAGAAAAACGGAAGAATGTTATGCTGAACTTCCTGTCACGGTGCGCAATCATTCTCTCTTTCTTACACCCAAGTCAAGAATCATCACCAAAATTGGTAATGAAAGGGAATGCAGTATAGAACTTCCTACCCTGTACAGAATCGAAGATACATGGGTGCAACTCACTCCTAGTATTCAAGTTAGACAGCTACCGCCTCAACAGCTAAAACTTATGGCTGCTCTAACCTGGAGATACCTTACACCAGGATCTTTGGCTACCAGTGGAATCTACTCCGAAACGGACATAGAGAAGCTAAGAAATCATATTATGTTCCCAGCCGAAAAGCCAGCTTTACTCAATGCCGTCGCTAGAGGACTAACTGGCCATTCCATGAACACTGAAGGAATCTCGGTATATAATTTGCAGGATGAAAATTCTCTAAATAAAATTGTCGAGAGCACAGCCTCCCGGATCTGGAAAGGATTCATAAACTTTGGATCAGCCACAGCAGGACTCGTCGGAATCTTCATGATCATTCGCCTAGTCAAGCTGGTTATCGACACAGTCATCCATGGATACGCTCTCCATACTGTATATGGTTGCAGCCTACATTTAATCGGAGCCTTGTGGAGTTCCCTCGCAAACCTGCTACTTCATTTGGCACGAGAACCTTCTAAGAAATCCGGAGACGACAACCGAGACGATCAATCACCTGGCAGGGGAACGAATCTTCAAATCTCCAGCATCGATCCCACTGCGCCTCCGGAAGCAGTCGTTCAACAACCTCCTCCAGTCAAACCTCCAAGGACGATGAGACCTTGCCACGAGGAAACCACCAAAAACGTAAATATGCCTACATCATATACAAACTTAAGAGACCGCTTAATCACTCTAAATGACGATATCTAATCTCCCTAGACCAAAATCCTCCGAAAACAATCGGATTTTGTTCTTATTAGGAGGTGTTACGTCCCGCAACAAAAAAATTTTAAATACTGCTTATAGAATAGTATAAAGAATTTTTTTTTCATGTATGGTCTTCATGTGTAATGACACATAAAGATTATATAAGATTATATACAATTATATATAATTATATATAATTGTATATGATTATGTATGATTATGCATAATTATGCATAATCACTTCACTAGATATAATCCATCAATATTCGCATTATTTAGTTATCTTATATAATCAAAATACTAGCAAACCACCAGTGCTAACTAAATAACTGGCTTTATGTGCATATATTAATCAAATAGAATTAATATACTTATCAAATTAGTTGTTATAAATATTGGAAAAAGGATTTCATTATATATAAGTCAACGTCATAAAATTCCTACAACTCTACTTTAAAAATCACTCGTAAAACTTTATGAATTGATAAATTAAAAATACCGAATTGACATACATATATATATGTCACAAATTTCAAGCATCAATAATAAATTGAACTTCCCGCAAATGGTGCTTTGTTGGCTCGTAATTCGACATCTTCGGAGCTGAGAAAAATATGTTGTTTACACTTCAGCACAAAATGACACGTAATGAAAAGTAAAGCCTAATGAGAGCTTTGACATGAATATAGTTACAGAAGTGTCCGATGCGATATAGCATAAGTTACGCCATTTATTGTAAATCCCTCAAAATTAATTCACAGTCCTATTATATATTGCGACGATTTTCTTTTTATGTTTTGAATTCTTCGATCCTCCTCGGGTGTTAGAGGGGAGGAGGCTAAAGGGGGGAGCGAAAACGCCGTCAAAAACACACGGAGAGATATACTCGCGCTCGGAGGAACAGAGATGGAGGGTGTTCTTGCGCGAGCCGCGGCGAAGCGGAGGCCGTCTCGAGATATCGAAGTTGGGCGCCAGATACGGTCTTTCACGTATCAGTTCGCGAAATTGCCAGAATAACGCGAAAAACGTTAGCCTGTTTCGCCACGGGCCGACTAGCTCACCTAACGGTAGAGGGGCGGGGTTGGTTGAAAGGAATGTTTAATTATTTTATGCGAGGCTGTCGATGATTACTAAGAATTGACAAACACGACGAGATTTAACGCTCACGAAAAACAAATACTCAAATAAATTACGCGAATTCAATGGAGAAGAAAGTATAATAAATTTATTTAAAGAAGTGATATATAATAGAAAAGAATATAATGAAAAAGAAATAAAGTATTCTAGAAAGAAATAATAAGAATAATAATTATCGGATCTGAGTTATCGAAATATAACGGTGATTAACATAATTTCAATAATTGGTAATAACGGACCGTACAACAGATAATTTGGTGTCAGCGATGATAACCATAACAATATGAAATCGCGACCAAAAGAAAGCTTTGATACGTAAAGTTTTTCTGACCCGTTTTATGGCCGAACTTGGCGAGGCCGAAAGACGTTTCGAAAACGTAACGGAATTTTCGACGGTCTTCTCGACGACTCGATGTTATAGATCTTTTTATATTATTCCTTATCCCGCTCTTTTAGTTGACAGCACTAGTTTCGAAATGAGACTTACTAAGTGATCGATAGCAATCAGGCCATTTGCGACGACGAGAAATCTCGCTTGCGACGAGCACGATCGAGCCGATCGGAATTCGATAGCCGTCGGACGCCGTGTACCGTCTTACCGGCGTAACGCTTTTTCTTACTTCCGCGAAGCTCTGGAATTTCGGCAATTTCTTAATGCGCTACAATTTATTGTACATCGCGACACGCTCACACACACGACAAAGATCTCGCAATAAGCGTAATTCATACGAGTAACAAGCACGACAAAGACGGCACGACTTTTGCCACGTCACGATACGCACACGGTCACACTCTCACATACACGCTAATTACTACCGACAATTAACCGAAGCTCGATTCCGGGGATGTCTTACGCGGCTTCGACCACTCTTCTCGACTACACGGATAGCGCACGCACTCCCCGCGATTTACCGCGCACGTGGTCGATATGCGAGAGCCGGACACTACGCGTTTTCCGACACCCCGAATCCCGGAGAGAGACGAACGGTTCCTTATCCTCTACGGCCTACGTTACGATCGTCCTTGATGCCTCGGTCGCTTGTCTCCGGTCGCCCGAAATACACGAAAATCGCGAGCTCGGTACAATGTCCGAGCGACAACGAGACACGAAAATGGCGACGGCGACAGAACGGCCGGTCCGTGGACGGAATCGCGTACGTGGCTTACAATTTTAGATGGGCAACCTCACCGACACTTGCTCCTTTGAAGAGGAATGTTCCTCGGCTCGTCCTCTCGTTTTCTCTCCAACAGCAACGCACGACTATATGGACAACGACGAGTACAAGATGACTTAACGTCTAGAGCGCCCGCACCAGAGTGAATCCCTGGATCGCGAGATAGGAGTTGGTAATTGTCGCGGTCGATAGCGGCGTCAATCCTGCGCGCAGGGGTGCGCGGGTTCGCGGCCAATAGCACCGCGACACGCGAGGTATTACTGCGCCCCGCGACAACACCGTATCGGGGGCCGTAACGGCCCCGATAATTTAAAATGCTGAATTTCGGCGACCTAGCGATCCACGATCGTCGGGAGGTAGACCTCACGTCCTCCTTCCTCTGAGGGAGTCGCCGATCCGGCCCGGGGGTCTCGGTCCAAAACAGCTGGTTTTCTTTCTTTATTTGTAAGGGGGCGATCTCCACCCGCGACTCCGCGCTGTCCTGATTCTCCCGGCGCTTTCCCCGTTCTCAACTCAGGGGCAGGAAATGTCGTATCGGCGATCGTAGTGGTTCCTCTTGGGCCTCTTCCGGTAATCTTCCGGTGGGTTGCCCGACGTACCAAGTAATACAAAAAAAAATATACAAATTAATAATAATACCGCGAAGCATAACACGAACTCGTCTCTCCGGGGATTTCGATACGGCTCTCGCTGTTTCTTTCTGGCGCGGCCGCTCGGCTCGCGTCCCGAAAAGATTTCCGGGGCGGATGGATGCGTCTCAGGACGGCAACGTCACAATATATATATATTAATATATATATATCCAAAAATCTAGGAAAAATACTATATTATACCTGCAGTAATTAAGTATATAAAATAATTATATACTTTAAATTAATCACAGAAAAGTGAACATAACTGTCATATAAAACACTATTAGTCAAAAGGAAGACAAATTTAAATTTCTAATTCAAGTAGTTATATTATCAGAGCAAAAATACCGTAAAGAAAATACGTCCATATAAGTATATATACTCACTATACCGTAAAGTCCCTTGAAATTCCGCTACAATAAAGTACGGAAATACTTATGGACCAATCAAGCTATTTTATAAAGCATCACTCTTCACCTGAAAAAATATATAATAATATAATTAAATTAATTTGGATGAATTGAGACATAACCTGTGGCAAAAATGCTAACAAATATTCTGAAAGCAAGTCTATACAGAAGGAATATTAAAATAAAAGACTAATAAAAATTATCAATAATAAAAGAAATATTCATTAATAAAATATCAAGGCACAAAATAACAAAGTAATAAAAATACACGCACACATATCAATGAGTGTCTTTACGGAAGAAAAATTGGGTCCCGAAACTAACCCTTCCACATATATATATATATATGTCATACGGGTGGTTCCAGGACCATCGATCAAAATCATTCATAAGCACCTATTAACTCATATTCCTTTAAATATATTAATGTCAAGATAATCAATGTATACAGTAGAAGTTAACAATGCAAATAAATTCGTGACCTTCTATACCTAAATATTAATAAAACATATTTTACAATATGATAAAGTAATAAACTACATATCATGAGTAACATATAACATATACACATATAAAATATGAAAGGCTTCATTATACAAATAAACGGTAATAAATAGTATAAGATAATAAATGACTATATATATATATATATATATATATATATATATATATATATATATATATATATATATAGGTATATGTAAATTTGGGTATGTATATGTAAATTTATTTTCCTTTATTAAAATCTCATATATATATATATATATATATATATATATATATATGAGATTTTAATAAAGGAAAATAAATTTACATATACATACCCAGACAGCACAGTAACGTTTTAAAAACGTATTAAAAAGGTACATGCTGGACGTTTCGTACGTATTTAAAACATTCAGATTAGATCTGCAGACATCTTTCGGACATTTTAAAAAGATTCAATGTTACTAATTTGGACAATCAAAAAATGTCCATTTCAAGGACTGAACGGACTAAAATTGGACCTGTTTCGAACATTAAACAAATTTTTTATTATTATTCCTAACAACACACATGTTCGAAAGACGCTCAGAGGACATCCAGAGGACGAATTTTCATCCTCTGGATGTCTTCTGAACGTTTTTTGAACGTGTGCATTATTTTTTATTATATATTAATCATATAATACATCTGGAATATATTATATATAACACATATTAAAAGAAATGAGTTATTTAAGGAACATATATAAAATCGATTTCTTACAAATAAGACACGGCATGTGAATCATCTTATTATTCACAAAATGAATTATTCCATCATCAATACTTGAACTATGGATATTCTACAAGTAGATTGACAATCCTACAACCATAGAAATATTCGAAACACTTGACATTTAAAGGAACAAGAATATTTATCATTCTATCCAACGAAATATTATATTTGAAATGTTTTTTACACTACGAAGTCATTGCACTATCAAGTCTTGACATATTTTCAAAAATTAACATAAAAACTAAAAATGCTGAAAGTATGAAATTGGTATTCGGATAAGAGTCGGAAATAATCCAAATTGATACTTCTGCTTTTATATAAATGTTCAGATTAGAAATGCTATAAACATTTAGTAATAGTAGAAGACAATAAACACATAATTATGAAAAATTAATATAAGCGTTATTTATTACGACTTTTCTCATATTTGACATGAAAATGACGAGCAATTTGTACATATTTAATTTTTTTATTCAACATATTTTTATAATTTTAAATCTTTTTTATATTAAATATTAAAATTTTAATTTCCACTAATTAAAATTAATTGTAACTCATTTTAAATCTTGTGTTCTACATTTTTATTTGAATTAAAATTTCTTAATTAATTAATCATAAATTTTCTAATTATATAACCTTTTAATATAATTTTTCAACAATATATAAAATTATAAACTTAAATACTTCCACTCGTGGATTATCAATATATACAGCGTGTCCGGTGTTGCCCCATTCGTACAGGTAGAGGGAATTAACCTGAATAGGAAAGTTCTCTACTATTTTGCGATCTTTGCAATAATTAATGAGTAATTAATTTTAAAAAATCGACTAATTCACGCGCGTGTACAAGCGCGCGGCGAGAAGAGACCGCCTACTGTTATGGTACTCAGCGCACGGTGAAATAGTGAAAAGAGCGCTCTATAAAAGAAAATGCCTACGTATGAGCAATGCGTTTCCCTCTCTTTCTTGCGTCCCTCCATATATATCTCTCTCTCTTGCACGTTTCTCTCACTTTTCAGGTTTCTCTCTTTTTCGCGAAAGAGAGAAAGATATGCGAAAGAGGAGAAAGAAAATCAAGAGAGAGAAAAACGTGAGAAGAAAAAGAAACACGAAAAGTGAGAAAAACGTGAGAAAGAAAGGGATACAAGACGCGACAAAAACGCAAAAAAAAACGCAAAAGAGAAAAACGGATGCAAGGCGACAGAAACGCAAGAGAGAGAGAGAGAGAGAGAAACGCGACAGAAAGAGAAAGATACGCGAGAGAGAAACGCGGAAAGAGAAAGAAACACGAAAGAGAAAAAGGGATGCGAGAAGTGACATAAAATTACGCGAGAAATGAAAGAAACGCGGAAGGGAAAGGGAGAAAGGGATGCGAGAGGCGACAGAAATGCGAGAGAAGAGAGAAAAACGCGAGAGAAGAGAGAGAAACGCGAGAGAAAGATGAGAAAAAGAAAGAGACGCGAGAAAGAAAGAGAAACATGCCGCTTGTACGTACATTTTCTTTTGTAGAGCGCTCCTTTCACTACTTCGCCGTGCACTAAATATCATAACAGTAGGTGGTTTCTTCTCGGCGCGCGCTTTGTACACACGCGCAAATTGGTCGATCTTGTTTAATTAATTATTTATTAATTATTACGAAGATCGCAAAATGATAGATGACTTTCTTATTCGTTAATCGCCTCTGCGATGGGTGGGGAGCGATCGACATCGGACATCCTGTATAAGTATAAATAAAATTAATCAGAAAGTGAAAATCATCTAAAAAAAAATAAAAAATTAAATCAGTTATTCATTTTTTCTTTTTCGCTTTGTGGTATGTTGCGATATTAAGGAACGTGTCAGCGATGATGAATGTCCAATGCCCAATACAGCTGATGCGAATCCTTTATCTTGGAATAAATCTGGCGGACAGGTGCCAATATATGAAATAAAATTATTTCCTTAATTTTCCCCTTTCAGCAGCTCTTCTTAACCATCCTTGAATAAATTTTTCCGCTTCTTTGGTTGTTTCACAATATCGTCCTTTTTGTGATGCATCTATTTAAAATAATATATCATTATTAAAATCAAACATAAAATTACTTAATTTATAACAAAAGAGATGAGTATTTAATTTATAACAAAAGAGATGAGTATCATGAGAGATGAATATTCATATATTATAGTTTTCATTAAATTAATTTTTGTTTGAAATTTGTATTTGAAACTTTTCTAGAATGTAATACTCACTTATTAGAAGTTTGCAAATGTTGAGATTACAAAAGGATTTTTTCTTTTTTCTTCCAAAAGAACTATATTTATCTGCAATCTCATTAGTTAGCATCATAGATAAAGCTCTTCTAATAAATTCATATCCATTATTCCCTCCTATTTGTATCAACTCATTCATCTAAAAAATAAATAAATGTTGGTTACAAATTAAATATAATTAAAAAAAGAAATAACATATTTTACATATAAAAAGTCTTAATTGTTAGAAATATTTATTTTATTTAATTTATTTAACTATATAATTAACTTAAAAATAATTTACATTATATATATATATATATATATATATATATATAATGTAAATTATTTTTAAAATAAATGTGAGCTAAATTTTAATTACCGCTTTAATAATTTCATCATCATTCTCTAAAATGAGTTCCACTGTTTGAAGATCTTCTTCGGTTTTAAGCGGAAGAGATACATCTTTATTATTGAATATTGAACTTATTTCTTCCTTTTCTTTGGTACTTGTTTCTTGAGAGTTATTTTTTAGTTGCAGTTTAATTTCTTTAACCTCAGACAATATATCAATAACAATACTCCGTATTAAATAATTCTGGGCCACTAAATTCTTAGCAGTTTTATCTAAAAAAGTCATTTCAATTTATATTTAATATTACTAGTTATTACACATACACGCAAGCACGTGCGTGCGTGCGTGTATGTGTGTATGTGTAATGACTAGTAAATAATAATGTTTATTACCATCAAGTTTCTCTCTCTTACTAGAGCAAGCTGAATTGCATGGCGTACCTACAGAAATATTTATATGTATATTAATCAATTCTTGTAAAAAAATTAATTTTTTAAATAAAAATATTTAATTTTCTATTATTTTTTACTGTACTGTCAACAATATCTCTCAAAATTATTTCTATAAACGTGTATAAGACTATAAAATGAAAATAAAATTGTATATAAAATACACTTACTAACTAGCGTTGTTTCATAATATTGTGAATCATCATTTTCACTAACAAGGGGAGGCTACGCTCTGCTCTCCGCCGATTTTAATGAAACTTACAGGAGTTGTAGGAGATACTATGTAGTTAATACCTGTAAAGCCCTTTTTCTGAATGGGCCCTGGAAGTCAAGTTATAACCAATTATATGGGGATCTCTTCGTTAAGTAGCATTGTGATAGAGGCAGTTATAAAAGTGAGCGTAGCACAGCAGATAAGACACTTCGCTGTAAGTCTCTGGATCGCTGGTTCGATCCCAATCGGTGGCAAGTTTTTTTTTTAATTTGTTATATTGTTTTTTTTATTGTTATATTGTTTTTTTAAATTTTGTTGTGTTGATAATAATAAATGAATAAAGAAAAAAAATAAAAGAAAGAGAAAAAGAGAAACTTAAGAGATAATAATTATATATTATATACATATATATTACATTATATATTATATGTTTTTACGACAATTTTTCCGATGATACATGTCGTAAAAGCATTTGAAACATAATATTTCCAAACACTGCGCGCAAGAAATGAAAGAAATATTGTTACATTGACATCTTTTTTTACGCAGGTCTGCAGGAAAGCAGGTTTCATTAACATTTTCGTTACGTTTATTTTAAAAAAAGGTAAAGAAAAAGCGTCGAGTTCATCTAAAAACCATCTCACAAAAAATAGCTATCACAAAAACTAGCTACCTTTATTTACAAAAAGTACTGATATAAAAATTGCGTCAAGTTGGGGTGCAATTTCACTTTAACTTTGTTAGTGTTATTAAATTTTATACATATGTGCTTTTATATAATCCGCTGCTGACAAATAGGTAGAAGTTCCGTTTAAAATCTATTACATTTTTGTCATAAAGAAGAACATTTTTGTTAGAGTTGAATCAATTTTTTATAAAAGATTACGTCAAATGATTTTTAAATCTTCTAGAAAATTAAAATAAGATTAAAAAACTTATTTAAAAATTAAAAATTAAAAAAAATGAAAGATTACGTCAATAATTTTTAAATCTTCTACAAAAATAAAATAAAAGAACAAATTTTTTTAAAAATTAAAAATTAAAAAGAATATAAAATAAAAAAATTTTAAATAAAAAAACGGCGCGCTACCAATTTGATTGGCAATAATAATAAATGAGCAATTACATACTAGCATTATTTCAATAATTACTAGGCAGCGCCGAGTTTTTTTATTTAAAATTTTTTTAATTTATATTCTTTTTAATTTTTAATTTTTAAAAAAATTTGTTCTTTTATTTTATTTTTGTAGAAGATTTAAAAATTATTGACGTAATCTTTCATTTTTTTTAATTTTTAATTTTTAAATAAGTTTTTTAATCTTATTTTAATTTTCTAGAAGATTTAAAAATCATTTGACGTAATCTTTTATAAAAAATTGATTCAACTCTAACAAAAATGTTCTTCTTTATGACAAAAATGTAATAGATTTTAAACGGAACTTCTACCTATTTGTCAGCAGCGGATTATATAAAAGCACATATGTATAAAATTTAATAACACTAACAAAGTTAAAGTGAAATTGCACCCCAACTTGACGCAATTTTTATATCAGTACTTTTTGTAAATAAAGGTAGCTAGTTTTTGTGATAGCTATTTTTTGTGAGATGGTTTTTAGATGAACTCGACGCTTTTTCTTTACCTTTTTTTAAAAGGTATTTTTTTAGGGATATCACTTCTTTTTGTATAAAAAATCTTTAAAAATATGTAGCACTTTTACTTTTGTTATATGACTTTATTCTTATATCTTTAAAAATTAGTCTTTTTTTTTATATGTATATGATTTTATATTTGTGTTGCTGAACGTGCATAAGTAACAATTAAGCAGCATTGGCTGTGTCTATTATAGCGAGTATACTGAGTATATACTTAATTTTATATTAATTTAAAGTTTCTTAGTTTTGTGTTTTAGTTTTCTTTTTAATGCAAAGTCTATCTTACTTATGCACGTTCAGCAACACAAATAGTTTATATAAAGCAACACAAATAGTTTATATAAAGCAACACAAATAGTTTATATAAAGTTATAAATTATAAACATAAACGTTATCTTAATATAAAATATTGTACAATAATAACAATATTGTACCGGATTAATGTGATTATACAGTTAATTTTATGTTAAGATAAAGTTTATTATGTCTTTAAAAATATGTAGCACTTTTACTTTTTTTATTAATTTTTTTTACTTAATTTTATTAATTTTTTTTACTTAATTTTATATTAATTTAAAGTTTCTTAATTTTGTATTTTAGTTTTCTTTTTAATGCAAAATCTTACTTATGCACGTTCAGCAACACAAATAGTTTATATAAAGTTATAAATTAAAGACAAATAGGTTATATAAAATTATAAATTAAAGACATAAACGTTATCTTAATGCGTGTGAAATGCTTTAATACATGAACTTGTATACATGTCGAAATACATAGATATTTTCATTTTACATATACAGGGTGAGTTTTATTATTGCTTGTGTCAATCTTTTTATCATGCGGGAGATTACCGACTACATAATAAATTGATCGGTACATAAATGTCAATTATTTGGATCGACCTTATATATCGAAAACCCAAATATAATGTATACAATTAACAAATTAAAAGCCGAAATTATATAGTATGAATTTATTGCTATTATTATTATTAAAGTTACATATATTTAGTATTATTATTATTATTATTATTATATACATTATATTCGGGTCTTCGATACGATCGATCTAAATAATTGACACATTTAATTTATGTACCGATCAATTTATTATGCAGTCGGTAATCTCCCGCATGATAAAAAGATTAACACAAACAATAAAACTCACCTGTATTTGTATTAAACGCGATTAATTAATTATTAACTTACTTACAGTCAATTCCGACAAACATTTGCACCGTACAAGGCACATTAAAGCACTTGTTGTAACATGTGTTGCGTACATGTGTTAATACGTGTATATATTATCGACAGCGACAGTCGTACGCCAGATCTATCGCCATCTGGTGTCGACAGCGGCAGTCGGACGCCAAATTTTGTTCTATATATATTGTTTGATGATGACCACGACGTGGACGTTTCTTAATCGTATTTTCACGATTTTAGAATTATATATCGCGATATTTCCACTTCTACAGCTCGTAGAGTAAAAATAAAGACACTTTTACTATATAATTCGAACATAAGCTATCGATTAAGCCTAATAAGAGCTCGATCCGTTCAGCGGTTATCGTAATATAATAATATGAAATAATCTGAACTGGTCTCAATTTCCCGTCTCGCGTAAAGAGACACGGCGCGCGTCTTGCTAGAGAGATGAACTCGACGCAAGACACTACCGTGTCTCTTGATTCGTGACAACAAGTGAACTCTATAAGTAAATCAACCAGCCTCCCACTCGACGTGTTTATTAGCTGTCAAACGCCTACTATACTCATTTGTTAGGAGCCGTTGTACTACAGAGCTTGCCGTCTCACGCGAAATTTTCGAGCGTCTTACGAGGCATTGTTATTTTTACATCATTGTCAGTGAAATTCGTCTGTACTCATCCTTTTTTGGTTTCCTACTGTTTCTTATCATTTACTACCGTAAAATTTTATTTTCTTTTTGTTGCGGATACGATATAATGAATTATTTTTTATTTGTTTTTCTATTTATAAGAAAAAATTATGGAGGCAGAAAAATCTGACAATGAATTTTTATATTCAAAAGAAATTATCGCTGATGCTTTTAACATTTGCGGAAATATTTTAACGGAAAAAGACATTCTGTCATGCAGTCCGAATAAAGTATTTATTTCACAGAGAGCTAAACTTCTTGGTAAAAAAATGGCTGACGTCCTCCAAGATCTACTAACAAATCACAAATTCGAAGAAAGAAAGGAATGGTTCTTGGCAGACGAAAATATGAGCATAGAATCAGAAATGACAAAAATTTTGGACGAAAACGATGCAATATATACTTCATCTGATTCCGATACCGATGCAGATGATAGTGTTTATTGTCCAGAGGAAAAGAATTCGATATCGATAATTCCCTTAAATGAAAAAATTAAAACTGTTCGTATGGCAAAGAAATATCCCCGATGGAGTCTATCAACACTTCAGCAAAGAGCGAGTGCAAGACTTCGAAATAAGAGTGATCTTAAAAAGTGGGAACAAGATATTAAAAATGGAGGCACTGCAGCAGAAAAAATGAAAATGATCAATAAATGGACATACGATAAATTTTATGAAAGTAGATGTCAAAAAAAACCTGTAACAACTCGAAATTTACAAGAATGGGCTTTATCTGCGGCATCCCAATTTGCAAATACATCTTTTAAATTTTCAGCTTCTTTGGGATGGATAAAGAAATTCAAAATGATGAATAGAATACGACAACGAAAAGTAACGCGATTTGTTAAATCAAAAAGTTGTCTTTCAATGGAAAAAATAATGGAAGAAGCTAACAAATTTCAAAATTTTATGACAGAAAGCATAAAAGAATTTGATAAAGACTTTGTCATTAATACGGACCAAACTGGTTGCCAATATAGAGCGGATGTACAACGAACGCTTTCAATTCGCGGAGAAAAAACAACAGAAGTTTATATAGGAGATTTTAATAAAGTTATTCATAGTTACACTGCTCAATACACCATTACCGCTTCGGGAAAACTTCTCCCGAAAGTATTCCTGTGCATGCAAGAGGCAAAAGGTTGTTTTGGACCTGTGGTATCAGAAAGAGTTCGAAAACTAGAACAGGAATACGGTAATATTTTTGTAACTGCCTCAAAATCGGGGAAAATGACGAAGGATCTTGTTTCTTCCTATGTACAAAACATTGTGAAACCATACGTCCAAAATAATAAATTTTTGATAATTTTGGATTCCTGGGGAGGGCAGACTGATACATCGCAAATTAATAATTTTTTTACGGATGAAGCAGGAAATCGTACTAGTTCGGTAGAGATAATACCTCCGCATTGTACACCGTTCTGTCAGCCATGCGATGTATATTTCTTTAGACAGGTAAAATGTTTCATTAAAAGAATACAAAATAGCACAGAATTGTTACAAGAGGGTAAGGAGATAAACACTAGGGAAGATGCGTTAAAAATTCACTCGCTAATACACCATCAGCTTAGCGCTCCTGTTTTTCAGAATATGATTTCCTATGCATGGTTTGCATCGCGTTTAATTGATGAAAGAAAAATATTTACAAACGTTAATGAAACCTGCTTTCCTGCAGACCTGCGTAAAAAAAGATGTCAATGTAACAATATTTCTTTCATTTCTTGCGCGCAGTGTTTGGAAATATTATGTTTCAAATGCTTTTACGACATGTATCATCGGAAAAATTGTCGTAAAAACATATAATATATAATGTAATATATATGTATATAATATATAATTATTATCTCTTAAAAGTTTCTCTTTTTCTCTTTCTTTTATTTTTTTTCTTTATTCATTTATTATTATCAACACAACAAAATTTAAAAAAACAATATAACAATAAAAAAAACAATATAACAAATTAAAAAAAAACTTGCCACCGATTGGGATCGAACCAACGATCCAGAGACTTACAGCGAAGTGTCTTATCTGCTGTGCTACGCTCACTTTTATAACTGCCTCTATCACAATGCTACTTAACGAAGAGATCCCCATATAATTGGTTATAACTTGACTTCCAGGGCCCATTCAGAAAAAGGGCTTTACAGGTATTAACTACATAGTATCTCCTACAACTCCTGTAAGTTTCATTAAAATCGGCGGAGAGCAGAGCGTAGCCTCCCCTTGTAAGAATTGAATTATCTGTAAAAAGTATTTTAAAAATATAAGATATATATACATAACAAAAGAGAAAAAATGTATAAAATTCTACATGCTTATTATAAATCTAATTCTACAAGAAATTATGTGATAAATATTTGTCATTTGTTATAGTATTGTGGCATATGGATTGTACGGTAATGTATACAGAAGGAAATTGTCCATCAAAGTAGATTTATACAGGGTGGCCCATTTTAAGTGACGCACACAGTTACCTCGTAAGGTTAGCAATGTGGCAAAAAATGTTGTATACAAAATGTTGTATACAAAAGTTGTAGGATTCAGAGAGGGACGTTTTGTCGTAAGCATAATCTTATTCCAGGTGGAAGCATTTTTGAGATTTCAAGGTCATCATTACTTTTTTAAACGGAACTACTATAATTTTCTTAAATAAATCGATTCCTCGTAATATTTGGCGTAAAAATGGTTAAAATTGAATAATCACAAATTGAATGATTTACGAGATTTTATGAAAAACACTTTTGTATTTAAAAAAAATTTGCAATTTGCAGTGTGTAACTGCACTTTTTTTAAATAACTTTTTTTATACCAATTGATTTATCTCATTATTCTATGCAGAAAATTAAGGTAAGATTTATCGACAAATAAGTATTATATTTCATATTTTTTGTTAAAATATGTCAGAATAAAGCATAAAATATCTCATAAATCAGTTTTCTACGACTATTCAACTATTTAATAATTTTTTATGCCAAATTTACGAGGAATCGATTTATGTAAGAAAATTATAGTGGTTCCGTTTAAAAAAGTAATGATCTCGAAATCTCAAAAATGCCTCCACCTAGAATAAGATCATGCTTACGACACAAGACGTTCCCCTCTGATCCCTACAACTTTCGTATACATTTTTTTGTCATGTTGCTAACCTTACGAGATAACTGCATACGTCACAAACAAATATATAGTATATATAATATTTATATTATGCACAAGTGTTAATTGAAATATACGATTAGTTAATATATAAATTAATATATAAATATAAAAACTTACTATTTTCTGTATTGTATGAAGACTTATCATATGTAGACTGATTTATGTTAAATGATGTAGTACTTTCTTTTTTTAAAGAACTACATTTTTTCTGCTCTATTTTAGTTTTCGTTTTTAATATTGGTGGTTCTGATAATAATGAGGTTTGTAAATCCTCTTCTGATGAACTAAACGTTTTCTGAATTCTTTTTCTTTTAGCGTTTTCTTCTACTTCAGAATTTAAGTCACTTGTCACTTCAACGGTACGTGCTTTTGAGCGTGCTTTAAAATAGTCATCTTAAAAAATTAAAAAATATATTTGTTCTATTTTGCATTAATTTTATATAATTATATAAATACCAGTAAAAGCATTTTAGATATAGTAAATATATAAGCTACATGAAAGCCTGGTAAGGCGCGATAAATAATGCGTGTAAAATTTGATTATTGTTTAATTGTTGCTAAAGAAGGCTCGAACAAGAGCCGAAACGCGTACAAATAATAAAGTAAATATCTATTATAAA
This sequence comes from Camponotus pennsylvanicus, assembly GCA_023638675.1. Lineage (NCBI taxonomy): Eukaryota > Metazoa > Arthropoda > Insecta > Hymenoptera > Formicidae > Camponotus > Camponotus pennsylvanicus. Next base: position 113,683 of record JALHBL010000647.1, read on the forward strand.
CACCGCGCATTATTACCGCGCAAGATTCTCATGTAGCTACACTTTACTACATTAATGATATTTTATCTGAGCCTTTTCTTTCAATGTAACATTTATTTTAAATATAAGAATTCACCAAAAGTAGAATTTCTGAAGCTTCTTATTTTATAGCTAGGCCAGCATGTATTTAAAGATTCATGCTTTTTTATTGCAGTCATTAATTTTTCCCGTGAATATGTAGGCCAATGGCAAAACTGTCCTTGTATCCATATTGAGGGTACCGCTTCCACAGAACAATCTTCTTCGAATTGAATAACAGTCCACGTTTTTTCACACATTTTACATAACTAAAACATAAACAATTTAAACGTAAACAACTCGTAATCAAGAATGTAACCATTTCAATCATTTTAATGATAAAGAGAAAAAAGTAAAGAATAATCCATTGACTTTTTTTCTTAATTAATTATAGGCAATGCAACATTTTTTATTTCAATTTTATAAAAAATATTTGTTAATAGAATAATATATAAAAATAGTTAACATAATTATATATAAAACAATTTGTTAATAAGAAGTAATTGCAAAATATATATAAGATCAGGAAAATCTTAAATCTTTAAAATTAATTAAATTTAAAAATCAGTTTAAAGAAGTCAATGTAATTTTTAAATCAGTTTAAAAAAAGTTGAAAAAGAACAAAAAATTATAAAAACAAAACTCATAAATTTAAAAAAGTTTCTGCAATAAAAAAGATAATAGTAATCGTTGATGATAACATTAACAATTAATGTTTGCATTGATGTATTAATGGAAATATTACATGTTTTTCCTCCCAATTTAATATCACACATTTAAATGAAATATCCGCTACATTAAATACTTCAAGAGGACCAACATTGTCAACAGAACAGATTCCAATATCTTTTGATTCGCAGGGACGCGTATAGAAATTTTCAACAATCAAAAACTTTCTGCCAATTAATTTAAAGTCATTATTCCAATGCACAATATTTTCAATTAAAATTATGTCTCCATTGATAAGAGTACAACAATTATTAGGATGATCTATACGCAACACAAAGTCTTGTAAAATAATTTTTTTAAATTGTTTACAAATGTTAAGATTAAGAATCGGACCAGCACAATGTTCCTTTTCATAAATAGGATATTTTTTATTTGTCTTTTCTACTATTTGAACTTGATGGAAATTTTGTTCGCTTTTCCTTTTAATTATTTGAGCTAACGGTTTTTCACCTTTACGAATGGATTTTAAAATACTTTGTAAATAATTTTCAAATGGGAAAGCGCTGAAATTGTCTAATGGGCCATGAATTTTTACATCTTCAGAAAGATGCAACAAATTATGAATATTATGAGATATATTTTCTGCACCATATAAAATTTTAAATGTGTTCACAAAATACAAAAGAAGTTTAGAAGCATAATCAATAAAGCATGAATATTTTGAAGACGTTAATATAATTATTGCAACATGTAAACAAAGAAAATTTATATATCTATCATTATTTAATACTTTTCGAAGTACAACAGGACCAGTGTAAAACAAAAATTGCCTAAATTCAGTAGCTTTCCATCTTTTTGCTTCAAGTAATGATCGAGGTTTACGGTTAAATTCTATTGGCATATTTTTAGCTTGATTAATTAACTTAGAAGATATATTTGCAATATCCCGATATGATAATTTTACGGAAGGTTTTCCAAAACACCATAAATTTACTACTAGTTTTTTTACGACTCCAAGGCAAATTAAATGCATATAATCTAAGGGAAAAGATTATCATATCAAGACCAGGAATCTGTTCTAATAAGCTTGTGCCATTATGATGATCTTCTTGAACTTTTAATCTGTAATCTTTATCTGTTCTTAAACGTAAATGATTAATATTAGGAAAGCAGACACGATTATTAATATAAATACCTTCCTCATAACATTTAGTACACGAACAATAACCCATATGACCAATTGTATAGGTAATATAAGCTTTTGCTACTGCATCACAAATAAAATTAGAAATTTTGACAGAATAATGTTTAGTATCGATAACAATTTCATTATTAATAACATTTGATATATCTTCAACAAAATCGCTTAAGAAACAGTTAGCGTTTTTAGGTTTTTCATAGCCATGATAAATGCCAATTATATCTACATTACTATGATGTTTGACAAGCCGAGCATAAAATGGGATAAACTTGACTTCCAGAACTTTTTGCCAAAGGCAGACCATCTATATTAATTGAAAGTTCTATAATTCCAGTATTCTTAAAAAAATCATTAGAGTAATTTATAAGATTTTTTATACAATTCTCTACACCGAAATGATAATATTGCCCAGGTTCAATAACTTTACTTACAATTGTACGACAAGTATTTAAAAGACTTCGAGCATCAGTGGGTAATTCAGGAATACGAATTTTTAATAATTTTAATAAATCACTTAATGCTGCATGCGAAATATTATGCGTCAATGACCACTGTCTTAAATTTAATTGTATATTTTCTTCTGAATTATTTTCTTTAGTACTGTCATGAGAAAAATACTTATATATATCAGAATTGACTGAATCTGAAGGTGAGTGGGAGAAAAGTGGAAGATATTCATTTAATTTATCAGATTCATAAAAGGACAAATCTGATTCTAAAATATTTTCAGAAAGTTCTGGTTGCGGTTCTGGTTGTATGTCATTGATAGAGATATTTGTTGGTAGGATACTTATATTTGTTGGTTCAGAGGATCTTGTAATAATTGTAGAAGGATTAGACTCAGGATCAGAAAAGACTTCTTCTTGGAAACGCTTTCTTTTTGCTCTCATATAATATTTCTTAATTTCGGACATTATTAAATTCTCAACTTACAGATGAGAAAATAGATGCTGATGAAATGACAGACTCACAGAACTAAAAATAAAATCTAAATTTATATAAAAAATATTTCATACGATTAATTTTATAATTAATTTTGTAATTAAATTTAATACAAACAAATTTATTTCTTGTTTTATTTAAAATTTGAAATTTTTTCTAGCAATGAAATTAAAATTATTTATCTCAAATTTTAATTTAAAAAGTATCTATTGGATATTTTTTGTTTGTAGAAGAACGTTAAATTGTCGCTCGACAAGAAGTTATAAATTGTACAAATAACACTATTAGTATTAGAAAATCTGTCACATCTTGACACTATAAACAAAATTATTTTGCCTTGCTAAAATAATGTGCCATATATGAATGTATATATGAATGTATCAGCATACATCAGCATCTTAAAGGTAAACTATATTAAGTCACTCTGTAAATTTTTAGTAGACTATTTAAAATTTTTATTAGTTTCAATGCTAATTTGCAACACTTACAAAGATATTTCAATAAATGACATCATTATGAATTGTGGGTAAATTTTAGTTACATTTAAATTGGGAAATGTTTTACTACACACTTTTCGAAAAATATGACGTAATATACAGTTTACCTCTGAGATGCTGATGTATATATATATATATATATATATATATATATATATATATATATATATATATATACAATGTCCCATTCAGTAATGTTTATGAGTATATATATATATATATATATATATATATATATATATATACCCATATACATTACTCAATGGGACATTGTATATAAACATATATACAATCTCATTTTAAAAGTTATATCTAAATGATTTCAAAAGAGTAAGTTTTAAAAAAATAGAATTAATTAGATATTTTTAAAATAAAATTATCGAAAAATGAATATTTAACGAAATATTTCATATTTTATCAAGAAAACTCATACAACTAATTTAAACAACACAATAGTTTATATATATGTATATATATATATATATATATATATATATATATATATAGAGAGGTCCCGGGACAGCTAAATATCTCATAAACGGTGCATTTTAGAAAAAAATGTTTCAGGCAAAAGTTGTTTGATTTCGAGGGGGCCATAAGACGGTACCATTGGTTTGACCTTGAAGAGTCATTTTAAGGTCACGTGAAGGTCACTTTGTCAATTTTTTTAAATGGAACACCCTATATATTTTTGCACACTCTTGTAGCTTATCTCAAGAGCTTTCCAAAACACTATAATTAAGTACCTTTTCGTTAAGTACTTTTTGAGTTATGAGCTTGAAAATTAATTTCTTAATTTTACATAAACCATAAAATATCTTGTAAAATATTTATTTTTTGATTATATCTTACCTTACCTTAATACTTTTACGTACAAAACAATGAGAGGAATCAATTGGTGTAAAGAAAACACATAGTTGTTTTGAAGAAAAAATATGTAATTTGCAATTAACAATTCCAACTTCTTGATGATTATTTTTTTATTTTTTTTAGAAATTGTGTCTGTTTAAAATATATTCCCATCATGTATCATCCCATCAAAAAGCAGTATACAGTATTTATCAAGAAGTATTTATCAAAAAGATAAAGGAATGAATCAATTGATAAATCGTGAAATATATCGTAACAAATATCTAAATACATTAGAAAATATATTATAGTATTTATCAAGAAATATTTATCAAAAAGACGAGAGAATCAATTGATAAATTGTGAAATATATCGTAACAAATATCTAAATACATGAAGAAGACATTAAAAATAGAAAACATAAAAAACATTGCGATTAATGCGGTGAAAGAAATATATATATATATATATATATATATATATATATATAATTTTTAATATATATTATTATATATCAAAGTAATCATTTCTTTCATCGCATTAGTCGCAATGTTTCTATGTTTTCTACTTTTAATGTCTTCTTCATGTATTTAGATATCTGTTACGATATATTTCACAATTTATCAATTGATTCTTTCATCTTTTTGATAAATATTTCTTGATAAATACTAATATATTTTTTAATGATGATACATGATGAGAATATATATATTTTAAACATAATTTCTAAAAAAATTAAAAAATAAAAAATAAATTTAATTAAAAAATTAAAAAATAATCATCAAGAAGTTGCAAACTTATTACATTTTTTTAAAGCTTATAATCTATCACTATGGACATGTTGAATTATGACGTTAAGACTAAAAGCGAAAAACATCTGTCCCATTGCGAGCAAATAATCAAAGCAAAAATTGCTTCAAGAGCACAAAGATCATAAACATATAATTATATTTTACCTTATATTCAATGTTGAGTACCAAATGTTCCAGTTACCAATGTTCCAGACAAAACAGTACTACGTGTTACCAATGTTGACTTCCAGATAAAACAAAATGTTTTGTAAGACGTTCTTTGTAACGTTTCTCCACTGTATGTGTAGCAGATGGTCTGAAATATAAAACTTGATTAAATTACAAGAAAAAGAAACGATAGAAAAATGCAGAATTATATTATATGTATTCAAAATTTTAAATAAATGTTTTGCGATAAAACATTTTAGGGTGTCTTTATGCATGGATGGAATGTATATGAACTTTAATAAACTTTTATATTAAAATGAAGAAACTTAATGAAGAAACAATAAAATTATAATTAGCCCTAAATATTGCAATTATAATAACATGGTACGTAATGGAAGTTGACTTCTTTTAATGAACCAAGTTCACAATAGACAATAATTTTAATAAAAATCAATGTGTTAATAGTTAAAAACGATTAAAGAATTCAAATGATGCATTTCAGAATGTCATATGAAATGATATGTCTTAGGATTAATTATATTTTTGATTTTATTTGGAATTTTGTTACTATAACCTTACTATTTTTCGAAAGACTGAATTTACAAGAAAGTACACGGAAAATATTATGGAAAATATCTGAAAAGATATGTACACTAATTAATTTATAATTTTATAAAGTTTATTAATGAATATAATAATGAAATAAATAAGGATTACCTTCTAGTATATGCGCAGCACCAAGGCGAAGGCGGGAAGGACGAAAAAAATTGAATATCACATGCACGTAATATTCGGTCAGAAAACATCATAAACAAGTGAATGCTCACGAGATATTCTTTTTAGATCTATCGCAGGATCTAAAAGCATCCTCAATCACGAGGCAAGTAACAGAGTATATATGTATACTCCGTTTAACGAAAGTATGTTCACAGGCCTGCGTTCGGGAGTCACGGTCTTAGCACTCTGAGTGTGTTTCTGTCCTAGTTCACCTTTTCGTAAATAACAAAGATAGAAAACGACACTCTGACTCTAAAAGCGTATGGTTCCCGAACGCAACCAAAAGATCAGACAAAATTTTGACGAAAAATTTTTATATATACATAAAACATTTTTAAAACGTCTAAATATAAATATACTTTTAACATCCAATAATGAACATTTTTAAAACGTCTAAAATAAATATACTTTGAACATCCAATAATAGATATTCTTAAAACGTTCATATTATGTCCATGGATGTTCGGACTAAATAAAAACCAAAACTGGACGTCCAATGGACATTGTGTGC